>JAPPVO010000029.1:129075620-129370620 GCA_030407325.1 Camellia japonica | reverse complement strand
GGGATGATACTAGGAAATATGGTCCGAAGAATCTCGATAGTAGTTCCATGAACAATCCTTTGCGGGATTGGATTTTTTTTATAGTGGAAATGCCATAAAGCGCGAACCAAGATCCGTGATACGAAAACCAAAATCAGAATGAGGAAGAAAAAGATATCGTGATGTAAGTCTATTATTCCTTGCATCATAAGTGTTGTTGCGTCTTGAGATCCTAATTGCCATGATTCTGTTGCATCACAAGGAGCAATTGTGAGGAATCACCATTCTAGAACAATCATTTGGTTTGGTTCATTCTTTGACTGCTCTGCTCCCCCCCAAAAAAGAGGGAGACTTGACTTGCTCTCCCTTTTCTATCTTACATCAAGATGCATGGAAGTCACTTTTCCACCCTTCTTGGAATTCTTTTTTGCCTTACTCAATCTCCTCTTTCTCCCTCTTGATTCCTTTCTCTTTCAATTCTCTTAAAGTTTATAACCCCAGTCGTGGTTTAATTCATGTAGCTAAATAAGAGTTCCAATTAACAAATAATTTCTTGTCAATTCCAACTTCTAAGTAGTCCAACTTTATGAAAGGTAACAAATTATGTACACATTACAAGCAAATTCAAGCATCAATTATTAGTAATGACGTGTGAATATCATGTACATAGTCTAAAAATGATGCAAAAGAAATTCTACTTCAACTATCAATGTAAAATACTTATGCATACAGGAGTAATCACTTTATTAAATTAAATTTATTGTATCGTTCATGAAAATTTCATCGAGTGTAAGAAAATTGCTTGCATGCTCGTCAATATTCTCCATGTTGTCTATATATCACCTATTCCTTGATATTGTGAAACAACAAAAGTAAATATAACATTAAGAACAATAGGAATGCATCCAAAACTAGCAAAACATGTACCTTTACTAGAAGAAAATTAACTGAAGCAATCGAAAGGACAAAGATGACGCTACAAAGAAAACCAGCAAAGAAAAGAAAGTAAGGGAAACAAGATGAATTTAGGAAGGATAATGATAAATTTATGATCACTACGAATAGAGGCTAGAGCACATACCAAGCTCCATGTAGATATGATAAATAAGCCAAAGATATCAAAAGCCAAACTATGGACATTCCCTTTGCTTTTAAATGATAGAATGTCCTCAACATATTGGCCACCAATGTAAAAATTCCAAAAACGATGGTAAGAATGGGTAGATTTCCACGAAAGTTTCTCCATTGGGCATCAGAAACATCCTAAAAGAGAAAAAAGTGAGACAGCACGTATATTAGGCCAAAAACAATGGTACAAGGAAACATGTCTGTCATTCACATGGATGTTATGTCATCATACCAGCACAATCAGGTATAATTACCACCCAAATACATAAGACTATCATCAAGAGTAGGAATATTGTTTGGATCACAAACAAAAATATCTCCAAACAGATGGATTTACCAATAGGGGAAACACAAAGAAAACAATGAAAAGAAAGAGAGCACAACAACAAAATAACAATGAGTTTATATTAAGACAAAGAACAGCCTTTTTGCAGGTATTGGTCCACATTGCTATACATAAAAAGAGATTCACTAATTAAACATTTCCCACTTGTTCCTTCTTGGGAATTGATTTTGAACAAAAAAATGAACAGATCAGATGAAAATACAAGAAATTATCAAATAAAAGAAAATTAAAAATATAGATAACTATCAAAATTGATAAACCACATCAAAAAAAAAAAATCAAAATGAATCCAAAACTCGGGAAAAATATTTCATGCCTTAGTCATTGCTTTGAATCATCAGTTTTTGTCAATAAAAAGGAAAGTTAGTTCTCAAGGATGTATGTGTTCAGTATGTTACATGTACTTGGGTATGATTATCCGGTGCAGGTGTGTATCCAAGCATCAGACCTTCATAAACTTAAATTTTAAGATCTTGGGATACATATTCAAAATTGGATATGGGTATGGAGATACGTCATATACACATATATATTGCATATTGTATAATATTCTAGGAAAAAATATTGTAAATTATGTAAATATATACTAGAAATTAAACAAGATTAAAAAAAAATATGAAATTTCTATCTCTAATTCATATGAGAGGCTAAAAATATTACTTCACTAACAAAGGTGAGTTTCTTCTTCTTCATATATTATAACAAATTAAAGGATTTGAGTGTCTAAATTGGGTATGCGTGTTGGATACATATCCCACACCCTTACCCTTGTCATATCCAGTGGACATAGGTACTTTGGGGGAAATAGAAGAGTTCATGTAATTCAATCCCTATTTAAACTGTGATGAAAGTTCTATCTTCCTATTCCATGACACACAGAAACCAACAAGCTATTAACATTACAAAGTAAATATATATATACATACATATAACAAAAAGAAAACACAAGCTTAGTTTGATTTTATTTGATTTGGTAAATCTAACAAAAAAGATGAGGCCACATTAAATTCTTCTTGGAGTATTTCTTTAGTTGACCTCTCCAGGTGGATAAAGAGCTTGACTGTGGTGAGACATATACTTCATGCTTATGCTTATATTTATGCACTCTCTGATGGTTAAAAAAATCCACAAAAAAAAAAAAAAAAAACGCCAGTTTTTGTGCATATGTCCTAAAAGAGTATGGCATTGACCAATCTTGCATATTTCAAACTTAAAATAAGTTCCCCAAAAATTATTTTGGGTGAAAGAGGCATCACTAACATGACTCTATTGTCCTTACTTCCACTCCTTCAATCTCCTAATGACGGCAATAATTTTATACCATTGATTGCTCACTTAAAATTTCTTTCACAGCTTTCCATTAAGGCTTGGTTTGGGGTACACTAATACCTCGTTTGAGAACAGGCTAATTTAGTAACTTTTTGGCTATTTGGCTAAAATATGAGTTAAAAAAAACTAGTATGTTTGGGATAACTTTTTGACTTTTTACGAAAAAATGTGCAAAAAGTAGAGAGAAAAGAGAATCTTTGACTTTTTGGTATGGATTATTGGCTTTTTGGCTAATTTAGTAGTAACTTTTTGACTTTTTGGCTAAAATGGAGAGTTCCCAAACGAGACCTAAATAATACAAAAAATTAAAAAGTCATTATCCTATTTAAGTCACATCATCTTATTTAAATCACATCACCTCTCTAACACATCACATCAAACCCAACCCAAACCCAACCCATATAAGCCAATAAGTCAAAAAGTGCATTTTTTTAGAACATCCCAAACCAACCCTAAGTTATGAACTGAACAAGTTCCGAACGGCTGAATCCCTTCTTCTTTGAGACTCACTATCCCATTATTAATGGGGTTTTTCTTTATTTTATTTTTTTTGAATCATACATGGAACAATAAATTGTCCTCCACCTCATGAATTTTTAACTACATTAATGATCAAACACTGATTGGAACCCAAAACAAGCCCTTCAATACCACATCTGCTAAGGTCTATTATTTCAATCAAAGACCAATGTGTTACAAATCAAACACATATGACTCAACTACAGATTCCTAAAATTTCTACACATTAACTCATGATTTGTTACAATCAGATAATCCTGAAATGACAATTTTATCAGTTTAACAATACAGTACATACATTTAGCCGATCCCCGATCCATCCAGGACGCAAACCATAAAGTTTGTCGTAATGATCTGCAAAAACAAAAACAAAAAATCAATTCAAGAAGAAATCAAGATTACCAAATACATGAATGAAACATACAGATTTAGATTGCATCGAGAGAGAGAGAGAGAGAGTACCGTGAGAAAGTTGGAGGGAGCGACGAATGATGATGACGTAGAAGACAAAAGCGTAGAGAATGAGGAATATGAGCTCTCTTCGCTGCCAACAGTTGTTGTCCATGGCGTTCCTCGAACCACAGAGCAATGGCCTCTCACTCACTGTCTCTGTAGAAATGAGAGATTTTCAATTTGGATTGTTATCAGGGTTGAAGAAGATGAATTGGAAGTGGGTGGGTCATGGTTTAACCCAAACCCGAACGAAGTATTATTATTTAAGGGTGAGCATGGTCCGGATTGGATCGAATTGGGATAAAATCAGGACCCATCTGTTATCTACAGTTCTTAAAAAATTGAAACCAATCCAATCCGTCGTTTAAATCATAGAACCAATCCGAATCAATCCATTTAAACACGGATTAGATCGATTTAGGACCACGAATTCACATAATTAAATAACAAAAAAATATATGTATAACATTTTAATTTCATAAAAACATAAATATAGCGCTATATTAGTTCCACAATAGTAACATGTTTTTCTATAATAGCGACATACTGTTCTAAAATTTAAACAACCCTAAGAAAATTGGTTTCACCATAAAAATTTAGATCATTATAAATTAAAACTAAAAATTAACAAACAAAAGTAATAAAAGAAGATATTATACGGGTTTAGGTTTGAATTTAGGTTTCATATAGAATAAGAGAAGATACTATGAGAGAGGATGTATAATGAAAATATAGACTATTTGCATACGGTCCGGATCGGTTCCAATCCGGAACCGTGGGGTTCAATCCGGAACCAATCCGTGGATTACGGATTTTTAATTCTTCAATCCGGAACCGAACCACGGATTCAAAAAAACCAATCCAAACCTATCGGATTGGACTGGACCGGACCGGATTACAAATTTCACGGATTCTTTACTCAGCCCTATTATTATTCGAACCAGGTTTGTTCGGTGCGTTTGGCTGAGAATTTGAAGGGATATTTAGAATAGAAAAAAAATGGGAATAAAATATATTTATATTTAATTTAATTATATATATATATTTTTTAATTTTTTTTTTTTTAAATTCTCAAACTCAACATGGGAAATTACTAAAGAATAATGTTAGGGATACTAAGGTAGCATTTGATTTGTATTTAGAATTATAATTTGAGTATGGAGTTATATTTTGAGTTTCTGAGTTTTGAAATTATATTTGAAGATAGAAAATTTAGTTTGATTATGAGTTTTGAATTATGATTTGAATTGAGTGTTGAATTTTTGAAATGAATGTTGAATTTGTGAAAAGTTATTTAATTATGAATTTTGAAAAGAGTTTTCAAAACTTATAACTCATAACAAACGCACAACTTAAAATTCCATTGAAGATTCTATTCAAAACCCATAACCAAACTCTTTTTAAAATTCTATTCAAATAAATAATTATTGATAAAAAATAAATTTTTTTTATTTAAAAATTTTAAAAATAATTTAAAATTTTTTTATTTAAAATATGAAAACAAAATATTATTATTTTTTTATTTTTTTAAAATTATTGTGATAAATTAATTTTTATTTCAAAATGTTTTTTTGTTAATTTTAAATAAATGTGCAAGTAATTTGTCATTTTTAGTCTCAAAAAAATATTTTCTATATTTAAAAATATCAAAATCAAATATAATTTTTTTCCCCAGATAACAGGTGCTAATTACCAAAA
This sequence comes from Camellia japonica, assembly GCA_030407325.1. Taxonomy (NCBI): domain Eukaryota; kingdom Viridiplantae; phylum Streptophyta; class Magnoliopsida; order Ericales; family Theaceae; genus Camellia; species Camellia japonica. The sequence goes on along the minus strand of JAPPVO010000029.1, from coordinate 129,365,168 downwards.
AAAAAAAAATGTTCTAGTTAACTGCCTGGATGACCAAGTAGGCTCAAAAATTCAAAAATTGTCTAGACAGATGTCTGGGAAGACGACTGGATAGACCAAAAATTCAAAAAACACTCTAGTTTACCAAACTTGTTTTCAAAATGTGTTTTCAAATTGATTTGGAATCATGCTTTGAAAACTGTAAACAAACAAAAGGTTGATTATTAGTATGAAATCATGGTTTGAAACACAAACCAAACGTAGCCTAAAATTTTTACTAAATGTCTCACAGGGGACGGGTCCTACATAAGTGTGGAGTCTACATCGATGTCAAACATTTGGTAAAAGTAGAGAATTTTAAGGTCTCTACTATTTCTCATTATTAAATATTCTCAAGGTATCACGTGTTTGTACTTTTTAACCAATCATCATTCAATATGTCCCCTCATATTCTCCAATCACCCAACACAATACCCCACTTACCCACCTTCTCCACCAATCATAATACTATGGAATACCACATGTTCATACTCTGGAATGAATGAATAATTATCCACCAAACACAACGTTTGACTATTTTTTTCTTTTTTTTTTCTTTTTTTTTGGGTAAATTACACTTACACCTCCGAGGTTTTGGTTTAATACATACCACCCTTGACGTTTGAAAAATTACCTTAATCCCTTGTCATTGTAATTATGTAAACGAAATAAAAATATTGAATTCATGCACTAAGTTTTTTCTTACTTTACCTTACTTCCTTTGTCTTTTTTTTTTTTTTTTTTTTTTCCCTTTCTTTTGTTTTTTTTTTTAAAAAAAAAGATGATTTCCTCTATTTTCTACTAAAAGTTGTTGTATTTTATATAAGTAGGGGTTTGTAAAATGAGATCATTAATTACAGAGGTGAAAATATAATTTTTAGAACGTCAAGAAGTGAAATATAATTGGACCAAATCCCAAGAGTGTTAGTGTAATTTACCCTTTTTTTTCTCCAAAACGGTTGCGTTTTTGTCTTCCTTAAATCCTGACGCTTGCTTTCTAAACAGGACACGTGTCATGCGGTTAGTAATTTCACTTTAGAATACGATTTTTGTGATTTTGTGTTTAGGGTAAACTTCCCTTTATCCATGTGGATTGGATCATATTCAGTTTACCTCCTAATATTTAAAAATAATCACATAATTTTATGTAGTTTGTGAGTTGAAATGCATCGTTATATGTTCATTTTCAAATTTTAAGAGGGTAAATTACACACAAAATAAAATACAGGGATTAAAGTACACTTTACCTTTCATACAAATGTCGAAAATATAAGGATATTTTAGTCTTTTTATTAAATTGCTAACAATCCTAATCATCCATTTCAGTTCACAAACTATAAGGGAGTTATGTGATCATTTTCAAATGCTAGAAGGTAAACTAAATATAATCCAAATCAAAAGAAATAAAGTGAATCTTGCCTTTGTATTTATTTATTTTTGTTCTCTTTGCTTGTACATTTAATGGAATCCACTCTTATTTAACATACATCATAAATCTTTTTTAGATAGGAACATACCTCATAAATCTGAAACATGTATTAATATTTTTAGGTAAAGTTCTTGACTGTGTAGTATGAAAAAAATCTATGAACCAAGGAAAAAAAAACCAGAAAATATTCAAAAATCTCAAACTTATGGTGTATGCTTAAAGTTGGGGAGCATTTTGCCCATTGAGCTCACCACAGATCTTATGTCGATGATTCAAACTATTTACTTTTTAGATCACAATGTGTAGATTATTCATGTAAAAAATTAAATCATTTTGATAATCGTAACCACGTTAGTTTATCACATTTGTCTTCTTAAAAATAGATAATTTAGTTCACAAATAATATTTATCATTCAATTTTTGTAAATAAATGTCATAAACTAAAATGACTACGATTGTAAAATCAACTTAATTTTTTTTTATAAATAATCTAAATCTTATGGCTTAAAAAATGAATAATTCAAATTATCAAAATAACACCTGTGATAAGTCTCAAAAACCCAAACTAGACATAGAAGCTTCCGCCACCTTAAAATTGTTATTGTGAGCCCACACCATCAATGGTTCTTGGCCTTTGATTCCAAATTGTTGACTATAGTCTGATGCTATTTTATGGGTTACTCTTGGCCTTTGATTCCAAATTGTTGAGTATAGTCTGATGCTATTTTATGGGTTACTAGAACAATTGGCCTAAACTGAGAAACTTCTTCCAGGTGTTCGGTTATACTAGTTCTGTAGAAACCAGATTTGAAGAAATCAGATAACATAAGGAATATATATATCTCATAACATTAATAACACAAACTAAACACAACACAGAAAACACACCAAGAAATAAAATTTTACGAGAATTGTTGGCAGAGTAAACTTTTAAGAAGTCATGTCTATAAATATTTATTTTCTTGTGCTAAATCCTGTGTTTTAATTTTATGTGCTTATTGAATAACATCGTCACCAATACCATATACCAAAAACTCATTATACATCCCTCTCCCATAACTGTGTTTCTACTTCGAACTTCCAAAAGCTATTTGGAATGGGATAAAATAATCAATAAAACAAAACACTTTATCACATCACTCTCTTTGATTTTTTTGTACATCTTTCTTAAAAAATTAAATAGTCAATTAAAATAGTCTATTCTCCAACGGGTTGCTTTGAGTTCTCGAATCTGTATCTTACCATTTCCAAAATTTTCTATGCTCCATTACCAAAAACTTCTACTGTACAATCTCCATATCTTTTGTTTAATCTGGAACTTCGAACCACTAGCAGCTTTTTTCCAATAATTTGATACAGTTTTTTCAACTCGCATCATCTAACCAGAAAGCTCATGTTTGACTGTAATTTTGTTTTTTCGTTTTCAAACAAACATTTTTTGTGCTGTTATTTGTTTACCTGTTCTTACTTTCATACAAATTGAGGGTTAGTTTGGTATGTAAGTTATTTTAGTTGATTTTTTTAGTTTTTTACGAAAATACGTAAAAAAAATAAGGAGAATTAATTTTTTATAGTGACTTCTTGATTTTGAATATTTTAGGTTGTTGTCGAAACAGTCCTGAAAGTAGGGGAAAAAAATTCAAATTTACATGTATTTGTATAAGATTAAAACTATTTTTTTCTTAATAAGACTGAAGTTATTTCTTCACTTCTTAAAACATTTCATCAAATTTAAATTTGATAAAACATTTGATGAAAGATTAGAAATGACTTTATATATTTTTTTGATAACTAGAGAAAAATTATTATTAAATGATTTGTAATTTATGGGAGTGAGAGAATAAGACCAGTTCTGGCTCATAATAAATGTGATGTGATGCTGCCCAGCAAAAACTCAATTATTTTATTTAGTTTTTTTATTTTTTATTTTTTTATTATATTATGTAATAGAATAAAAAAGTTGTAATTAGGATAATTTGGGTATTTTGATTGTGATTTGAGTAGATGATTGTGAGAGAAAAAGTGATTGATTGATGGATAAATGTCTTATTGACTATATCAAATCTCATATAACGCGGATTTAAAATATTGTTTGAGGCCATAAACCTGAATGGATGGTATCTTCAACAGCTCAAGATTGCCACAGATTTCTTTTGTTAAACTGTCAGCGTGGAACTTGGCTAACCATTGAATTTGTGATTAAATTACTTGTTGAATTCTCAATCACTTTATTTTCATTATGGCTTTAGTAGATGCTATGTTGTTGTTCATTTAAATTACTTCCCATCAAGGTTTGATCATATGCTATTGAACTGATTGGGTTTAAATTTCAGGCTATTGAGCTTAGATCTACGAATGATTGGCTCTGAAAGTTCAGGTAACTACAATTTCTTTTATTTATTTTTTTAAATTTTTAATTCCTGTTAATGAATACTTGATCAAATATGCTGCAAGTTCACTTCAAGTATTTCTTGAATTCCTATTAACGAATACTTGATTAGACTAGGTATATCTTTAAATTTTTTCCTTTTTTGATAAATAAATGATATATCTTTAATTTTTGGATAGATGAATATGTGTATCTGTTGGTTAAAGCTTCTTCTTCTCTTAATATGCCTGTGCATATTTTGTCCAAGCGTAAAAAGGTAACAATTTGCACAAATTTGATGTGTAATTTTTTTTGTGTTGCTTATGTCTATCGCCAACTACTTAGGCCCCTCGTTTGGCATCCAACAATTTTAGCCTAAAGTCAAAAAATCATTAACAAAACCAAAAAACCTACCATTTTATCCTATAAACCTATGCACAGTTGAAATCACATGGTCTGTGGCGAAAGAGAGGTAAAATGACATTTTACCCCTCATTTATGTCAAAACCTGCAACTGATGGACTGCTATGAACCCTTTGAGCTGAAGACTGGTTACATCCAACAAGATGAATAAAGAGAGGCTCGGGCTTTGTTCAAGCCAACAACACCACACAAGCTTTGAAGGGAAGAACAAGCAACTGAGGAAAATATTCGGCAAAGGCCAACAGAAACGTACTTCGTCCTTCGACGAACGCTCCCACCGTAGGTATGCTCTCCTTCCCTCTGATGTACCCACACATTTTCCGATCGATAGTTTTAAGGTTCTATTTGAAGTTTTTTTTTTTTTTTTATTTAAATCTTATTTAAAAAAAAAAAAAAAGGTTGGTTGTGTAAGAGGAGCTAATTTGAGTCCACTAAATTAATTAGGCCCAATAGTCCAAGGTTGGTGGGCTCGAATTTATCGCAAGTCCAAGATTGGTGGGCCTGGATTTATTGTCATCAAACAGGCCGAATCGCTCTAAGCCTCGAAAGGGTTCGGATCCACGAACTTAGAGACTTACTCGGGCTCGCACTCGAAGGGTTCAGATCCTCGAACCTAGAGATCCGAAGCACTTGGCTTCGAACGGATTCAGACGCAACCTAGAAGTCGCTCCATTAATGAGTTCCAAAACACTAGCGGGCTCGGAGCTTTCCGGGATCTACGCACCAGAACCATGGGCGTAATGAAATTCGAACAAAGGACCCGATCCCGAGGACGGTGAGTGGAGATAAATTCACTCTTCAGTTAAATTAGCCTATACCGGGGTCGAGGTGGCACGACCTTGGGGGTCCATGAGACTCGGCAATATTTAGCGGTGTGGGGTCCTTTAGGACTATCTCAGCCCTTTGGGATGATTGGAGATCATTGGTTATGTGTGGCTAAGAAGAAGGGTTCGCCGAGAGGTTGATCTCCTCTTCGAGGGTTTTCCTCATCCTCGGAGAAGTCACCTCCTCGGACAAGGTGGTTAGAGAGAATATTCCCCATGTACCTTGCACATGGGCTCCATCCTACATCATGAGGTGCCTATAAATAGCATCTACCTATAGCTTTACAGAGGAGGATTTTGGAGAGAAAACTCTTGGGAAAGAACTAATTTCCCTTCTCCATTATCAACCTTGAGAGTGAAAGTGGGAGATCCATGGGAGAGCCTTTCCATTATTCTCTCTCTAGCTACTTTGCATTTTTCTTCACCCAATCTCTTATCTCTATCATTTCTTCACTTTTGTGTTCTTAGTTGAGATTATTGAAGAATTTAAGTCTCTCATAATCTTCTAGAGAATTTGAATTTTTTTTCAAGGATCTTCGAAGATCTTCAAATTTTCCAACGGCGTTTTTGAACCCTCTTATACATTTGGCGACTCCACTAGGGAGGGAGATTGATTAATGGTCTCAAGGAGACAACTCCAACAAGGATGGCGGGAGAAGATGAAGTTCACTAACAAGGATCCTCAAATGGTGGTGATGATAGAACCATCACTCCAGATCAACCACTTTTGCTCGAAGCCATTCAAGGACTTCAAAATACTCAACAGGAGATTCTTACCGCTCTTCGGAATCTCACTCACATATGTTAGAGGACCAAACTCTTTTAAGGGAGGAAGACTGTAATAACCCCGACCTCCGATTAATGCTAAACCATGATTATTTATGCCTAACAGTAATTTAGAAGGAATCCGGAATTGATTTGCATATAATTGCATTATCTTTGTGTTTCTATCTGTTTGCCATAAAATGATCTGTTCATGTTTCGACTTTGAACTGCGAATTGAAAGCCTTATCGGCGCTCGAGTCCGAAATTGATTAGTGTTTTAGACTAGTTAGAATATATGTGATTTTATGGTAGGTTGAATTAAAATTTGATTTGGAATGTTTCAATTAAATTAAATAACATTAAATTATATTAGTTCAATTATTTACGAAATTGCCACTTGGTGGGCCACTTCTAAGAGCCTTGTTTGGAACTTATTGTGCATCATTCTATCATCCATTTCGTGACCAAACCGTGGGAGAGAGCTAGAGATAGGAGAAATTTTGGTTTCAACAAAATTCCTTGGAGAATTAGAAGAATTGAAGAGTAGTTTGCATATTTGAGCTTCTAGGCTTGGAATTCAAGACCCAAGGTAGGAGAATCATCTTCTTGATTGTGAATTTAAGATTACTTCATGCATGGTTCATGAGACATTAGTGATCTAAGTCATGAATTGGTTGAAAATATTGAATTGAGGCTTAAATCATGCATGCATGTTCATATCTTAGCATTTTGAAGTGTTTTCATGGAAGTTCTTGCATGCAAGTCCATATTCTAGCTTTAGTCCATGACTTCATCATGATTTCGAGCTCAATCTTACATTTGGTCATGTTTTAGAGCATTGGATTTAAAATGAACACTTACATGTTAAGCTCTTGTTTTGTTCTTGAAGTTCTAATCGTAATTGTGTTCAATTGACTCACCCTTGGGCTTTGATTTTACATATTGATCTTTGAAACATCTTATACTATGAGTTTACAAGTGTTTTCTAGAAAATGGGCCCAAGAGGTCGAGTTTGAGGTGTTGAATGCTTGGTTTGAGCTTGGGAGGCAAATCTGGAAATTTCAGAACTTGGCTTTCTCGCTCGAGCGACCATCGTTTGATCAGAGCTTCACTCAAGCGAAGGAATGGTGGCTCGAGCGTAAATTGCAAGCTCTCAGGTTTTTGGTGCACGCAGACGCACGCTCGAGCGACGAGACCTACGCTCGAGCGAAGAGCTGTGTCTCACGCTCGAGCGAGCATCAAACGTTAAATTTCAACAACCAGTACTTTTGCATTTTTACAGACCGCTCGAGCGAATGAGTATACGCTCGAGCGACCCCTCTGTTTTGACGATCTCGCTCGAGCGAAGGAAGCCTCGCTCGAGCGAGACCCCTGTTTTCAGCAAGTTTTGAAAAATGTTTTCCAAGGCATCTTTGCATCCTCATTCCATCCTAGGCATTCCTAGGCCATGTTTAAGACTCGATAATGAGGATTTAAGGTTAGAAACACACTAAGAACCAACGACGTAAGTTTTGTGCAATTAGAATGTGTGTTTCAAGTGTGTGTCCGTTATGTGTTATGTAGGTCACGTGCCGCGTATCATGTGATCAATCTGCTCCGTCTGTCTGTTTTAAGGCCAACTGTGAGTAATAACTTAGTAAAGTTATGTTCAACTGTATCTATTTTCTGTGTGATAAAAACAAGATCTGTTTTCCGAAATGATATGTTCTGTACAATGAATGATTGTTCAATTTCTGATATGTATTCGTGACATCCTTAGCATCATGTGATATCTGTTAGCTGTTACCCAGTATCGGAGGTTCCTTTATGGAACTTATTCTGTCTGCACTCTGTTACCCATACCGGAGGCCCTGTCACGGGGCTCAGCTTCTGTTTTGTTGCCCGGATCCGGAGGTTCCTTTATGGAACTGGTTATTTGTAACCTCACGTGTATATGTTCTGTTCTGTTCTGTTAATGCTAATGGATGTATCACATAAACTTAATCATGACTTATGATTTCTGTCTGTATATGATCTAGACAAATGATGAATTTGATACAAATCTGAATTATGATTTCTGAATCTGTACGAGCTCATTCATTGAAACCCTTTACTCAATTATTATTCACTGGGCTTTCGTTCATAGTTTATATTATGTATGTAGGTGAGCCGTCACATGACCAGGGCCAGAGTTGACGGCCTTCTGTTCTGTTTTTGTCAGCCAACTGTTGTGCCTCTCGAGGAGGTTCTGAACGAAGCCTATTGCCATGGCTGTTTTTGTATTCATGCTAGTCTTTGTGTATGCTCTGTAAAGTCAGGTCTTGGGAAGTACATCCTGTAAATACCTTGTAAATATTGTGTATCTCGACTGGCATGTTTATGTATATATAAATAAGTTTTGAAATGTTCTGTCCCATGTACGTTATCACAGCTCATTGGACCTTGTCTATTTTGTATTATTGCTTCTGCAGCCCCTTATTATTTCTAATCTGTTCAGAGGCCTTTGGTAATCCACGGATTACTGGCCGGTTACAGTGCTAAACCTACAGGGGCGGGTTTGGGTCGTGACAGGCGCCAAACGGAAATCAAACTGGCGGTGGAGTTATTTCTACCAGAATGCAAAATCAAATCCAAGGAGAAGTAGGCCCCAATCAGCCTGTGGCTCATGGCAACACGGCCACAGTAACACATGCTCAAACCACAGTAGGCGGCAGCAGTTTGCCCATGCCCGGGCTCCATGGCGTGCCAAGCCAAGATCCAATGGTGACTAGGGGAGGTTCTGGTGTAATGAATGGCGCTCTGGCGACTGTTGGTGTCCAAGCAAATATAAGGGGCATGATGGTGCAAAAGGGAGCTCTGTCCGTACCTAATCTTGTTACGCCACCAGTAAATGTTACGCAAGCACAAAATGGGCCTCCTTTGGTGCCGACAACAAATTTACAAGTCCAACCCGGTATAGCTGCGCCGTGCGGTGGACTTTACAGGCCTCAATTCAATGTTCTATCACCAACTGACTTGTCTATATGCGTTGATGGCCAGTATCGTCAAGTGTCCTCACCAATGATGAATTTACAGCACCAGAATGACCCAGTCACCCCTAGCTCAGTCTTCGAGTCCATAAGCCAAGTTCCGGGAATACCACCATCAAACTCTCTCCCTCAACAGTTTCTCACTCTCGCCGATGTGCAAGCCATGTTCGATCTCGAACGGGACAAGAGGACTTTACCCTCTTTACCTAATCCGGATGTCAAGCTGCCTTACCCTATTGAGATGCTGAGCTATCCATACCGTGAGGGATATACAGTACCGAAGTTCATCAAATTCGATGGCAAACAAGGAAATGCTCAAGAACATGTTGTGCGATTCATCGAGACTCTGGGTATTCATGGTTCAAATCACGTCCTCCGGCTGAGAGAATTCTCTAAGTCCCTCACTGATCGAGCATATAGTTGGTAAGTTAATTTGGCCCCAAACTCTGTTCGAAGTTGGGAGGAAATGGTTAACAAATTCCACTCTAAGTTCTTTCAAGTGGCGGAGAAGGTGACCACACTTACATTGTGTAAAGAAAAGCAGTGAGAAAGTGAAGACATCCTTGATTATGTCAAAAGGTTTCAGGATAAGGCTGTGGATTGCCATGAAGCAGTGGAGGAGAGTTATCTGGTTCAAATCTGTCTAGAGGGGGCATTGAGTAGGTACAAAATGTTTCTAGTTAATCACAAGCTACCCACTTTCTCAGCATTAATAGAAGCAGCTCGGAACATTAGCACTCCTCAGGCTCAGGAATCCGGATTTAAGGCCAGTTACAAAACTAGCTTCAAATCGTCTCTTGGACCTATTGTTGCTGCTGCCTCTGCCCCAGATACCTGAAAGTCACAAAGAGGGGGTCATAGAGGCCAGAAGAGGAAGCATATAATGGTGAAAAGGGCAATGTTTCTTATCCATGTGGAATTGAGGAGGTAAAAGCTCTAGTTAAGGAATGGATGGCCAACGAAGAGCTAAAATTGCCTTATGTCGAAGAAATGCCATCAAAGAAGGACCGCGAGAGCCCCGAATTTTGCGTCTATCATCGCACATTGAAATATCCGACAGAGAAGTGTTGGACTCTCAAGAAAATCTTCAGAGATAAAGTCAAGGCAGACGAATTGAGGTTCAAAAAGTAAGGGACTCAAGACATCCGAGAACAACCATATCCTCAGCACCGAGACAAGGGCAAGAATGTTGCTATGATAGCTTATGAAGGCCCGATGATTGAGGCTATTGCGAATCTCGATGACGATGATTGTTATCTAGACGACATCCTCGAGCCTGAGGGTGAGCAAGTTTACTATGGAAGTGCTCTTGATCCAGAGGGCAGAACATTTATGACTTATGTCGAAGATCCCTTTGATCCAGAAGGAGGAGAAGAGTACTACGGAAGAGGAGGACACTATTTTTATGTGGCATCTTATTTTGAAGAGACCGAAGTGATGGTTAACTACGAGCCTCCAAGAGTGGAAAAAGATCCGGATCACTATGCCAAAACCCTGCAAGACTGTGTAAAGTTCAAGCAATTCTTCGACCAGCTTGGACTTTCCAAGGAGGCAAGAATAGAAATCACCAAGTCTATCATTAATATAGCCGAGGCACAACATGAGGAATGCATGTCGACTGAGGGATCTATCCCGAGGAAGGCAAAAGAGCAATCTAGTGCCATTACTTTCTCCGAGGCTGATCGGAAGTATCCTTTTTCTCACAATCGCCTGCTTTATGTGACTGCTTTTATTAATGGGGTTGAGTTCAGAAGGGCTTTTTTGGACAACGGAGCCTCTATCAACATTATGACTCGCGCTACTTTAGAGAAGGCTGGAATCTCTGAAGAGCACATCGTGAAGTAGCCGATAGTCATCATTGGCTTTAGTGGAGAAAGGAGAGTTACTATAGGATGCGTAACAGTTGATTTAGCCGTCGGAGAGATTCGCTCGGCCACCAAATTCTATATTATCAATTCCGAGGCAAATTATCACATTATTCTAGAGAGGACCTGGATGCATATATGGGGCTGTACCATCGAGTTATCATCAATGTGTTAAGGCTAAATGGGAAAAGAAGATGGTGACAATTCAGGCTACAGAAAGGCCTTTCGAGACCCACGAAGCTCATTATTTTGATGCCATTTACTTCACCGAATTGGCTGTCAAAGAAATTCCCACTACCTCTAAGCATCGGGGGGTCAAAATTCCTCGCTGGGAGGATATCAAAGATGACAAGGAGCCAAGGGCAGAATCAAGTAAACGGGCGATGTCTCGACCAGAAAGTCCGCCTATTCCTCGGAAGGTGATGAAAGTCCGAGAAAGGGGGCAAGATGGTGTACTATTTGTGAAAGTGCAGGGAGTTGGTTTCTTCAGCCACCGACTCCGAGTCAAAAGAAGAGCCTCCTGACAATGACATAGTAATAAAGCCTGAAGTGGCTCAAGAATGCATGCAAGATGGGCCGAAGCCTCAGCCCGAACAACTTATTGAAATAGATTTGAGTGATGGACAAGATGCACCGAGGCCGATATTCGTAAGTTCGAGCCTTAGCCCAGAGAAGCGAGAACAGTTGTTAAAATTGATAAGTCGGTACTCAGATGTGTTTGCTTGGTCATATAAACAAATGCCTGGACTAGATCCTGACCTAGTCTCCCATTATCTTGATGTGTTCCTAAGCTCCAAACCAATCAAGCAATCTGCTCGAAAATATCATCCAGATCTCGAAGAGAAGATTAAGGAGGAGATTGAAAAACTTCAACAGGAAGGTTTCATCCGGCCAATACAGTACCCCACGTGGTTGGTAAACATAGTTCTAGTAAAGAAGAAGAATGGTCAAATCAGAGTATGTGTAGATTTTCGAGATTTGAACAAATCTTGCCCGAAGGATGAATTTCCTTTACCTCATATTGACACCTTCGTGGATGCCACCTCGGGACACCAAATGTTCTCTTTCATGGATGGATTCAGCGGATACAATCAGATTAAAATGGCTGAAGAGGATGCAAAAAAGACTACTTTTAGAACACCTCTCGGAAACTTCTTCTATATAGTCATGCCTTTCGGACTCAAGAATGCCGGAGTAACTTACCAAAGGGCTATGACTACAATCTTTCATGACATGATCCATCATGAGGTGGAAGATTATGTTGATGATCTAGTGGTGAAATCCAAGAAAGAAGAGGACCATCTCTGATACCTTGAGAAAGTATTCAAAAGGTGCTAGAAATTCAAAATGATGATGAATCCTCTCAAATGTGCTTTCGGGGTGATGGCTGGGAAGTTTCTCGGGTTTCTTGTACATACGCATGTGTAACAACCCTCATCACTGATCATCGATTAATACTGATTACTGCTAAACTAAGACCGATTATGACTGATTATTGAATTGATTGAAATACTGAACTGACTGACTGAAAACTGGAACTGAATTGACTGAGTATATATGTTATTTTGCATTCTATCTGTTTGATTATTTGATTATCTATTTGTATTTTTATGTTTAAACTGTTAATTAAAGGCCTTATCGGCGGCTGAATCCGGAACCGACTAGTGTTTTATGATCACCATAATTTACGTGATTTTATGGTATAATTATCCAAAAACTGATTAAGTATGATTAAATTAGATTAAATATTGATAAAATGCAAAGTTTGGCTTATTTACAACTAGACCACTTAGTGGCCATTGTCTATGCACTCTTAAGCCTTATTACATTAGATCAAAACACTTTTGCTCAGCTCATTTTGAGCACACCACCGACTAGAGAGAGGGAGAATAGGGAGTGAGAGTGTCTTCATCTCATTTTGCTTGGTCTTGCTTGGAAATTGAGAGGATTGAAGTATAGATTTCATATTTAGGCTTCTGCACTTGAATTACAAGACCTAGGTAAGGTAATTAAACCTCTCATTGTTGTATTTAAGATTGTTCTTGCATGATTCATGTCAAATTGTAGAGTTAGGGCATGAATTGGTCCAATAGTGTTGATGTAAAGCTTAATTGTTGCATGCATGTGTGCATTGAAGAGTTTTGGGTTGATTTCATGGAAAATGTTGCATGCATATTCATGTTAATGTTTAGGACCACGATTTCATCTTGTTTTTGAAAGGAATTAGCTCATTAGAGTATGTTTTGAAGCTTTGAATTGAGTTTAATTCATGCATGTTTGCATGTTCATCATGTTCATGGAAATGGGTTTGAAAATTTGATTTAAGTGACTCACCCTTGGGCTTTGATTTCACAAATTGGGCTTTGAAATTTGTTGTATATTGAGTTTTGAAGTGTTTTTTTCCAGAAAATGGGCCCAAGAGGATCGAATTTGGTGTTTGAAAACATGATTTTGAACTTGGAGCTCAAATCTGGGTTTTCCAGATTTTGGTCTTCCGCTCGAGCGGGGAGAACGGCGCTCGAGCGGGAAATTCGAGCTCCCAGTACTTTGCACTGTTCATCAGTCTACTCGAGCGAAGGAATGTACGCTCGAGCGGAGGATTGGGTGACACGCTCGAGCGGGAGTCGAGTGTGAATTTCACATATTCAGTACTTTTTGGTCCGCTCGAGCGGGTAAGTTGACACTCGAGCGGGGACCTTTGTTTGCTTGTACGCTCGAGCGGGGTAACCTGCGCTCGAGTGGGATTCTGTTTCACTGAAAATTCTGAAAATATTTTCTGAGTGCATCTTTACATCCTCTTTCCATCCTAGGCATTCCTAGGGCATATTTAAGGCATCTTAATGAGGATATAGATGTAGAACACACCGAGGCAAATTAGGGATTAAGTTATCATCTTTCCCAACTGTGTAGCTTAGTGTGTATTCAATCTGTAAACTGTGTAGGGTTGGCTTCCGAGGAGACGCTCTAGTCCACTGTAGCCCAGAACTCTGTGAGTAACAATTGTGTAAAGATATGTTCAAAAATGATTATCTTCTGAATACTGAACTGTACTGCTTTAACTGATACTGTTAACTGAATGAATGTGTATCCTATATTCTGAACTGTATTGTGGTATCCTTAGCAATTACTGTTACTGACTGTTACTGTTACAGAGATCTCTGTCGGTTCCCTCGCTGAAACCATCACTGTTTACTGATTGATGGCCATCATTTACTGTTCGGTCTTCTAAGACCTACTGTTTACTGTTATGCTAATGGATGTACCACATATGACTGTTTACTGTACTGAACAACTGATATACTGATTTAATGAATTGTTTTCATTACTGTAAGGACATTCATTCTAAACCCCTTTACGCTTTATGTTATTCACTGGGCTTTAGCTCACTGCTCATATATATATGTAGGTGTACAGGCACCGGACCAATGTTAGAAGCGTCGGGGTAAACTCCAGTTTTGTCAAGCCAACCACTGTGCCTCACTGCGAGGTTCCGAGCTTGCCAAGCTATGGCTTAGGGGTGTTTTTATTTCCCCGTTTGTCTCTGTTCCGTTTTGTAATACTGTATAGACTGTACTGCACTATTTAATAGGGATTAAGTCCCTGTTCTGAATGAGTGTATATATGTACTGTAAGAAATCAATGTATTGATAATATTGATAGATTGATATACAATGTGTTTACACTATTGATTGATATTACAATGGAGAGAATGAACTCTCTTTTATAGAGAGAATGGGATACAATGGAGTAATAAAATTAGTGGAGCACTAAACTAAATTAATGGAGCATTAACCTAAATGGAGCATTAACCTAAATGGAGTAGGTATAATGGTAATGGATCACTAACTATGGTGCACTAACTATAGTGGAGTAGGTGTAGGAATTGTCACTAGGTGTAGGAATTGTTACATTCAACAGCCCCCCTCAAACTCAAGGGGGTTAGGAACTAACCAACTTGAGTTTGGAGAGAGTAATCTGACAAATAAAAGTAGATAGGAGACACTGTATGGTCGTGTCAGACCGTTGTAGAAGACAGTTTATGGGGTCATGTCGGACCGTTGTAGAAAACAGTTTACTGGGTCATGTCGGACCGTTGTAGAAAACAGTTTACTAGGTCATGTCGGACCGTTGTAGAAAACAGTTTACTAGGTCATGTCGGACCGTTGTAGAAGACACTATATGGCTGTGTCGAACCGTTGTAGCTGAGAATCGAAATCAATGTCGGAACAGTTTACCGAGTCTTGTCGGACCATATAGGAGCTAACCGGAATCAATGTCGGGACAGTTTACCGAGTCTTGTCGGACCCATATAGGAGCTAACCGGAATCAATGTCGGGACAGTTTACAGAGTCTTGTCGGACCCATATAAGAGCTAACCGGAATCAAAGTTGGGACAGTTTACAGAGTCTTGTCGGACTCATATAAGAGCTAACTGGAATCAAAGTCGGGACAGTTTACAAAGTCTTGTCGGACCCACAAAAGTTGTACCCTCAAAAGGCGTGCCATCAAAAGGCGTGCCCGACAGCCATCAAAAGTCGAGCCATCAAAAGGCGCGCCATCAAAAGGCGTGCCATCAAAAGGTGTGCCCGACATCCATCAAAAGTCGAGCCATCAAAAGGCGCGCCGCTTTGTCGTCTTGCGCTGAGAGGCGCGTGAGGCGCATGTCTGCCTTGCCTATTTATACCAAGGCGAGGCTGCCGCTTAGAACAAAACATCTGCTGAAAAATCCTCTGAAAACCTCTTCATTTTGCTGAGAGAGATACTGTGTCACTCTGTTGCCCAGAAAATGGCTTCTTCTTCCCGTTCTGCTTCCCAGAACATAGCCTCTTCGTCCCGTGGTCTTACCCTCTTTCCCGACCTCAACGAGGCCACCCAGAATATGGCCCTTGAACCTCAACCAAGAGCCCCTGGACCAAGCCCCCCTGGTTTTGCGCCGTTGAACTATCCGATGGTGTCAGTGGAGCAGATAATGGCTGCTCAGTCGGATATTGAGGCGAATTATTACACATTAAGGTCATGCGTTGAGACCATGACGGCGGTCAACAACCTGTCGCACCGGCTTCAGAGTAGAACTAATGAGGTGCAGCAGTTAAACGCCCAACTGGCTCTGCTCCAGGGCATGTATAAGGATGCCCGAGCAGAGATATGTGGGCTGAAGGCCGAGAACAAGGAGCTGAAGCGGAAGGCCACCGTGATGCTCAGATTTGGAGGTCCGCCATATGTGACGGTTGAGGAGCAACGGGAAGTGAACGTGCTTGGCGGCGTGGGAAACACGGAGGCAGCACCGGCAAGGGACGCCCAAGACAAAGGCAAGAAGAAGAGAACGGCTGAAGAGGCGAAAAGTAAGGCCGGTTGTTTGTGGTGGTTATGGGTTGTGGGTGTTTTGTTGTTGTTGGTTTTTTTTTTTTTTTTTGATGTAAAATGGTGATCGAGTTTGATCCCTGGCATGAATAAAATAAAGTTGATGTGCAAATCTGAATGGTATGAATTTGATTTGAAAAAGATTAAAAATAATGTGAAAGAAAATATATTGAGAAATCAAAACGAAAGGTGGAGAGTGGTTGACATGGTTTTGGGGCCCACAGTTTTGGTCCATGGACTGCCCACTCCAATTCATATTGACCATTACCCAGAAAATATCACCATTCCACAAAATTTAAAGTGAATAGCGCTGGTGTCATTTTTGGCCATGAAAGCAGGGACTGGTTGGGAGTAGAATTTCCTGGCCCAACTGAAATTCCAGATGATGCAAATGAGGAAGTATTTTGAGTTGAAACCTGTTGATTTGGTTTCACCAGTGCCTGGGTGTGCTGCTGCTGGTTTCCTGTAGGCTGCCGCGTTAAAGTTTGCAATGAATCAAATGCAAATGGATCCGGTTTAGATGAAGATGGGGGCCCAATAGACACTGGAACAATGGCGGATGAGGCCGGTGCACTACTCACAGAATATGTTGGCGAATCATGCTTTGATAAAGATTGGGCAGCAGAAAACACATCACCTCCAAATACAGGGTCAGAAGCAAACCATTTCCAGAGCCAACTGTTGCTTTAGAATCCTTAGCTGAGGCTGAAAAAAAGGATCTTGTGGTTTAGCTGCAGTAGAGGACATTGGCTGACTAACACCTTGGTTAGGGACATGAGATGCACCAGTTGAAACTCCAGTCATCCTTCCACCAAGCCAATTGTTTGCAGTGACTGAGTTTGGAAGAGCAGGACCTGCTACACTACCTCCTCTTGAGAAATCAAGACTTGCAACACCCTGTGGTGGACGGAGAGCATTACTAGAAGATTGGGGAAGAGGCGGCCTCAATGACTGATTACCTTGAGATGGGAAATACTGCTGGTTCATAGTTGCATTAGGAGGTACTTGTCCTCCGAAACCAAGGGTTTGAGATGCTGTTGGTGCAACTGGACCCATCTGTGGTGTAGGTGCAGCAGCTATTGAATTTAAATGAGGTGCTGGGGTAGCCGCAAGATTAATTTGTGGAGCAGGGATTTTAGCTGAAGCAGGACCATGTAATGCCGCCTTGACGATATCAGGAGTTAACTCTCGCTTACTCTGTGCTACAGTTACAAGCTTAAGAGCATTAGAGTAGACAACAAAGACAAAGTGGCTCATTCCTCTGGACATGACAAGGGCAAAGATCATACCACCAAAAGCCCAAGCAATCCCTTGAATACCCACAGAGGCACACTTGGTAGGTGCCTTAACAACACCCATGACAGTCAAAAGAGTGATGTATAAGAAGAGGAAAGTGGCCATGAACTCTGTTTTTCTCCCCCTTTAGAGACTGAACTAAACAGTAGTAGAAAGAAACGCTTGAGAAGGTGGTGTGTGTCGAAAAACAAGCGGAATAGGTTGAGGTCCGGCGGGCGGCCAAGGCGAGGTTGCCGCCCGCCGGTGAAGCGAAAATATTAGGTTTTAAACCCGCTCTGATACCATGTAGGAAATTAATGTATTGATATTATTGATTGATATCAATATACATTTTTGTGTGTATTGTATGTGTAGAAACACAAGCGGAATAGGTTGAGGTCCGGCGGGCGGCCAAGGAAAGGTTGCCGCCCGCCAGAAGGTGAAGAACACTAGGAGCTTAACCTATTGCTCTGATACCATGTAAGAAATTAATGTATTGATAATATTGATAGATTGATATACAATGTGTTTACACTATTGATTGATATTACAATGGAGAGAATGAACTCTCTTTTATAGAGAGAATGGGATACAATGGAGTAATAAAATTAGTGGAGCACTAAACTAAATTAATGGAGCATTAACCTAAATGGAGCATTAACCTAAATAGAGTAGGTATAATGGTAATGAATCACTAACTATGGTGCACTAACTATAGTGGAGTAGGTGTAGGAATTGTCACTAACTATAGTGGAGTAGGTGTAGGAATTGTTACATTCAACATGTACATACTGTTTCGGCACCGACTGCATAATGTATGAAGAATCTTTTTGCATACAGACTGTCACAGCTCATTGGACATTGTTTATTTACTGTTTTGGCTTCCGCCATGCCCCTGTACTCTGTTTTACTGTCCTACTGTTAAGCAGGCCTTCGGTAATTTCGGATTACTGGCCGGTTACGGTGCTAGACCCATAGGGGCGGGTTTGGGTCGTAACAGAGTGGTATCAGAGCGATACTCACCACGAGTTATACCGCACACACGTGTCCAAATGAGCTATAAGGTGTCCTAGAAAAGCGATTAGGGCATTACATGAGCATGATAAGTGTGTGGTTATGACATGACTGAATATGTGCTAATGTGATAAACTGTTAAGTGTGCAACTGCTTATGTTTATAATTGCTATAACTGCTTATAGTGAAATGGATAATGCAAATGAACCTGAGTCCTCATCCACTGAGGCAAGAATGGCAAGAATGGAAAGAATGATGGAACTGATAATTACAAGATTAGAGCAACAACAGAACCAACAGCCCTCACCTCCTCTTCCGGCTGTACCGGAACAGAATGTGAATGTTAATGATGGGGACATAATTGCTCTCACCCAGAAGTTCAACAAAATGAAACCGCCATCCTTCCAGGGAGGTCTTGAACCACTAAAGGCTGAGGCATGGGTTTTGGAGATTGAAAAATTATTTGAAGTGTTTCCGTGCTCGGAAGCAAATAAAGTACTGTTAGCTACCTTCATTTTGCAAGAAGAGTCCAGAAGGTGGTGGATGCTGGTCCGTGACACCAACACAGTAGTGACTTGGGCTCAGTTTAAGGAGTCATTCTTTGAAAAGTATTTCACCCAGTGTGTCAGGGACAGGAAAGTGACTGAATTTGAACAACTGAGACAGGGCACCATGTCCGTTGCTGAATATGAAACGAAGTTCACTGAGCTTGCTAGATATGCACCGCATGTGGTGGACACTGACTATAAGAAGGCTAGAAAATTTGAAGGCGACCTTAATGTTGCAATACTCGACAGGATAAGTGTTTTAAAGCTACCGACCTATGTAGGTGTTCTTGACCGAGCATTGATGGCTGAGTCGAACATCGAAGCAGTGAAACAATCTGAATCACCAGTATCTGAATGGCGTGGAAAAAGGCAGGGTTTTAAGTTCAAGAAAGGCAAGAACAACCCACTGAACAAAAAGCAAAATACAGGGTCAACGACTACTTCTATTCAAGGGAACTGTTCCATTCCGCCTTGTTCCGAATGTGGTAAGAACCATAAGGGAGTTTGTTATAAAATTTCTGGTGCTTGTTACAGGTGTGGCAAGGTGGGCCACATGGTGAAAGATTGCCCTTCCACTACTCCGGGCAATAGTAAAGTTGCAGACAGCACCGCCAGCATCAACTGCAGCACTAAAACCAAACCCCAAAGCTACCGGGAAAGAGCCTATGAGGCAGGGCCGAGTGTTCGCCCTAGTACCGGGAGATGTGCAAAATACAGAGACCGTTGTGTCAGGTATCCTCTCTATTTGTACTCAAAATGCATATGTACTGATTGATTCGGGGCCTACATACTCATACGTATCGAATGTTTTTTCACGAAAATTGAATAGACCCTTAGAACCCATGAACTATCTGTTAGCTGTATCATCACCTGTCGAGGGATCCATGACATGTGCTTATATGTACCCTACATGTGAAATCATTGTTGGGGATATGCATCTGTTTATTGATTTACTGCCATTGAACATTGATCATTTTGATGTAATATTGGGGATGGACTGGTTACAAAAATATCAAGCTACTATTGACTGTGTGACAAAGCAAGTTGTTTTCCGTCCACCTGGTTTACCCGAATTTGTGTTTAATGGGGTTGGAGTAGTACCTCCTCCGTATCTGATTTCATCTGTGAAAGCCGTTAAATTGATTAGAAAGGGGTGTAAAGGGTATCTGTGTTCTGTATTGACTGTGTCTACTGATGATAATGCTAATGTGAACAGTATTCCTATAGTTAGAGAATTCCCAGATGTTTTTCCAGATAATCTGCCAAGGGATTTAATTGACATGGAGATTGAGTTCATTGTTGATGTGATTCCGGGAACACAGCCTGTATCGAAAGCTCCTTATCGAATGGCCCCAATTGAATTGAAAGAATTGAAAGTGCAACTGCAAGAACTGTTAGACAAGAAGTTTATCAGGCCTAGTACTTCACCGTGGGGCGCACCCGTCTTGTTTGTGAAAAAGAAAGATGGCTCGCTGAGATTGTGTATTGATTACCGCGAACTGAACAAGGTAACTGTGAAAAATAAATATCCATTGCCCCGTATTGATGACTTATTTGATCAGTTACAAGGTGCTCAAGTGTTTTCTAAGATCGACCTCAGATCTGGATATCATCAATTGAAAGTTAAACCAGAAGACATTGATAAAACTGCTTTTCGAACGAGGTATGGACATTATGAATTTTTAGTTATGCCTTTCGGAGTTACCAATGCACCTGCTGCATTTATGGACCTCATGAACAGAATCTTTAAACCATACCTTGATGACTTTATTGTTGTATTTATTGATGACATTCTGATTTATTCAAAGAGTGTAGAAGAACATGAACATCATCTGAGACTTGCCCTACAGACCTTAAGAGAACAGAAACTTTATGCTAAATTGTCTAAATGTGAATTCTAGCTTGATCATGTTATGTTTTTGGGGCATATTGTTAGCAAAGATGGGATTTCAGTTGATCCACAGAAAATTGAAGCTATAGTGAACTGGCCTAGACCAACAAATGTGACAGAAGTCCGAAGCTTTTTGGGTTTGGCTGGCTATTACAGAAGGTTTGTCAGAGATTTCTCCAAAATTGCCTTACCGCTGACCTAGTTAACTTAGAAGGGGACATCATTTGACTGGACTGACCAAAGGGAATCAGCATTTCAAGAGTTAAAACTCGACTTGTGACTGCACCTGTTCTTACCCTACCTTCAGGTACGGATGGTTTTACCATTTTTAGTGATGCTTCTCATAAGGGTTTGGGATGTGTTTTAATGCAGAATGGGAGAGTAATTGCCTATGCTTCCCGACAACTGAGACCGCATGAAAAGAACTACCCGACCCATGATCTGAAACTTGCTGCAGTAGTATTTGCACTGAAAATCTGGCGTCACTATCTGTATGGGGCAACGTGTGAAGTATATACCGACCACGAGAGTCTGAAGTATTTCTTCACCCAGAAAGAACTGAATATGAGACAGCGGAGATGGCTAGAACTGATTACCTACAGATTTTGTATCATCCGGGAAAAGCCAACACCGTTGCCGATGCATTGAGCAGGAAATTGATTGGGAACTTAGCCTGTTTGCTCACTGGACAGAAAGAGTTGCTTAGTGATCTTGAAAAATCTGAAATTGAAGTTGTTTTGAGAGAACAAGGTGGCACAATGGCTGTTATTTCTGCTCAACCGGCATTGATTGAGGAAATTAAAGAGAAACAACAACAGGATGACTTCCTGAAAAGGATCATCGAGGAGAGGGAATCTAAACCGAGATCGGGGTTCAAATTTGAAACCAATGTACTGAAATTTCAAGAAAGACTGTGTGTACCGAATGATTCTGAATTGAAAAGAAGAGTTCTGCAAGAGGGCCACAATTCAAAATTTTCTATCCATCCGGGGAATACGAAAATGTACCAAGATCTGAAACAGAACTTTTGGTGGCCGGGAATGAAGAGAGAAATTGCCGATTTTGTGTCAAAATGTCTTCATTGCCAACAGGTCAAAGCGGAACATCAGCGACCCGCAGGCTTACTACAACCCTTACCCATACCGGAGTGGAAATGGAAACATATCACAATGGATTTTATCGTCGGATTACCTCGCTCTAGAAAAGGGTTGAACTCTATTTGGGTTATTGTTGATAGACTGACTAAATTTGCACACTTCTTACCTGTCAAGACAATTTATAATGCGGACAAATTGGCTATACTCTATATTAATGAAATTGTTAGACTGCATGGAGTGCCTGTGTCTATTGTTTCTGACAGGGATTCGAAGTTTACATCGAGATTCTGGCAAAGCCTACAGACTGCATTGGGTACTGAACTGAGACTGAGTAGTGCCTATCATCCTCAGACAGATGGCCAGTCAGAAAGGACCATCCAGACTCTAGAGGATTTATTGAGAATGCGTGTCCTTGATTTTCAGGGAAACTGGGAAAGCCATTTGCCTTTAGCTGAATTCGCCTACAACAACAGCTATCATTCAAGTATTGGTATGGCGCCTTTCGAGGCATTGTATGGCAGAAAATGTAGATCTCCGATTTGCTTGGCAGAAGTTGGAGATGGGCCTTTGCTTGGGCCCGAGATTGTTTATGAAACGACTGAGAAAGTGAAATTGATACAACAGAGACTGAAAACTGCACAGAGCCGACAGAAAAGTTATGCAGATGTCAGAAGGCGAGACAGAGAATATGAAGTGGGTGATCACGTTTTTGTGAAAGTGACACCGATGAAAGGCCAGACTCGTTTTGGAGTCAAAGGCAAGTTAGCGCCAAGGTATGTCGGACCGTACGAGATTATTAAGAAAATCAATCCGGTGGCGTATCAAGTTGTGCTTCCTCTTGAAATGGAGCATATGCATAACGTCTTCCACATTTCTATGTTGTGAGACTACCTCCGGGATCCCTTCCATGTGATTGAGCCTACTCGAGTAGTGTTGAGTGATGACTACACTTATGAGGAACGACCTATACAGATTGTGAACAGACGGATCAAGAAATTGAGAAACAAAGAGATCCCGTTAGTGAAAGTTGACTGGCAAAACCATGGTAGTGTGTATGCCACCTGGGAAAGGGAAGATGACATGGCTAGGAGATATCCCGAGCTGTTTCCACTGAACCCTGTTTTCTTCCAGAATGAAGGTAATTCGAGTTTGGAGGACCAAACTCTTATAAGGAGAGGAGACTGTAACAACCCTCATCACTGATCACTGATTAATATTGATTACTGTTAAACTAAGACCGATTATGACTGATTATTGAATTGATTGAAATACTGAACTGACTGACTGAAAATTGGAATTGAATTGACTAAGTATATATGTTATTTTGCATTCTATCTGTTTGATTATTTGATTATCTGTTTGTATTTTTATGCTTAAACTGTTAATTGAAGGCCTTATCGGCGGCCGAATCCAGAACCGACTAGTGTTTTATGATCACCATAATTTACGTGATTTTATGGTATAATTATCTGAAAACTGATTAAGTATGATTAAATTAGATTAAATATTGATAAAATGCAAAGTTTGGCTTATTTATAACTAGATCACTTAGTGGCCATTGTCTATGCACTCTTGAGCCTTATTACATTAGATCAAAACACTTTTGCTTAGCTCATTTTGAGCACACCATCGACTAGAGAGAGGGAGAATAGGGAGTGAGAGTGTCTTCATCTCATTTTGCTTGGTCTTGCTTGGAAATTGAGAGAATTGAAGTATAGATTTCATATTTAGGCTTCTGCACTTGAATTACAAGACCTAGGTAAGGTAATTGAACCTCTCATTGTTGTATTTAAGATTGTTCTTGCATGATTCATGTCAAATTGTAGAGTTAAGGCATGAATTAGTCCAATAGTGTTGATGTAAAGCTTAATTGTTGTATGCATGTGTGCATTGAAGAGTTTTGGGTTGATTTCATGGAAAATGTTGCATGCATGTTCATGTTAATGTTTAGGACCATGATTTCATCTTGTTTTTGAAAGGAATTGGCTCATTAGAGCATGTTTTGAAGCTTTGAATTGAGTTTAATTCATGCATGTTTGCATGTTCATCATGTTCATGGAAATGGGTTTGAAAATTTGATTTAAGTGACTCACCCTTGGGCTTTGATTTCACAAATTGGGCTTTGAAACTTGTTGTATATTGAGTTTTGAAGTGTTTTTCCAGAAAATGGGCCCAAGAGGATCGAATTTGGTGTTTGAAAACATGATTTTGAACTTGGAGCTCAAATCTAGGTTTTCCAGATTTTGGTCTTCCGCTCGAGCGGGGAGAACGGCGCTCGAGCGGGAAATTCGAGCTCCCAGTACTTTGCACTGTTCATCAGTCCGCTCGAGCGAAGGAATGTACGCTCGAGCGGAGGATTGGGTGACACGCTCGAGCGGGAGTCGAGCGGACGTCGAGCGTGAATTTCACCAATTCAGTACTTTTTGGTCCGCTCGAGCGGGTAAGTTGACCCTCGAGCGGGGACCTTTGTTTGCTTGTACACTCGAGCGGGGTAACCTGCGCTCGAGTGGGATTCTGTTTCATTGAAAATTCTGAAAATGTTTTCTGAGTGCATCTTTACATCCTAGGCATTCCTAGGGCATATTTAAGGCATCTTAATGAGGATATAGATGTAGAACACACCGAGGCAAATTAAGGATTAAGTTATCATCTTTCCCAACTGTGTAGCTTAGTGTGTATTCAATCTGTAAACTGTGTAGGGTTGACTTCCGAGGAGACGCTCTAGTCCACTGTAGCCCAGAACTCTGTGAGTAACAATTGTGTAAAGATATGTTCAAAAATGATTATCTTCTGAATACTGAACTGTACTGCTTTTTGAACTGATACTGTTAACTGAATGAATGTATATCCTATATTCTTAACTGTATTGTGGCATCCTTAGTAATTACTGTTACTGACTGTTACTGTTACAGAGATCTCTATCGGTTTCCTCGCTGGAACCATCACTGTTTACTGATTGATGGCCATTATTTACTGTTTGGTCTTCTAAGACCTACTGTTTACTGTTATGCTAATGGATGTACCACATATGACTGTTTACTGTACTGGAACAACTGATATACTGATTTAATGAATTGTTTTCATTACTGTAAGGACATTCATTCTAAACCCCTTTACGCTTTATGTTATTCACTGGGCTTTAGCTCACTGCTCATATATATATGTAGGTGTACAGGCACCGGACCAATGCTAGAAGCATCGGGGTAAACTCCAGTTTTGTCAAGCCAACCACTGTGCCTCACTGCGAGGTTCCGAGCCTGCCAAGCTATGGCTTAGGGGTGTTTTTATTTCCTCATCTGTCTCTCTACCGTTTGGTAATACTGTATAGACTGTACTGCACTGTTTAATAGGGATTAAGTCCCTGTTCTGAATGATTGTATATATGTACATACTGTTTCGGCACCGACTGCATAATGTATGAAGAATCTTTTTGCATACAGACTGTCACAGCTCATTGGACATTATTTATTTACTGTTTTGGCTTCTGCCATGCCCCTGTACTCTGTTTTACTGTCCTACTGTTAAGCAGGCCTTCGGTAATCTCGGATTACTGACCGGTTACGGTGCTAGACCCATAGGGGCGGGTTTGGGTCGTGACAACATGGTATTCACCGCCGAAAAGCTCAAACATTACTTTTTAGCACATCAGATTCAGATTATTACTAGAAGTAATCCAATCCGATACCTCCTCAGCAAGCCTGCTCTCACCGGGAAGGTGGCAAGATGGTTGTTAGCACTGGGTGAATTCGAAATCACATGTGTAGCTCCCAAGGCAACCAAAGCCAAGCCTTAGCCGATCTCCTTGCCCAATTTCCAAGTGGTGACTATGAACCAGTGAATGAAGAATTAAGGGGAGAAGTGCATGCAGCTATGGCTTCCGAGGAAAGCTTTTGGACATTGAGCTTTGACGGAGCAGCAGCCAGAGGGAAAGGAAGAACCAGGATAGTCCTTACAAGCAAAAATGGGAAAAAATTATATTTGTCTTATAAACTGGATTTCCTTTGTTCGAATAATGAAGCCAAGTATGAGGCTCTTATTTTAGGCTTGATAGCATCTAAGAAGCACAGTATCAAGAAGATTCGGATTCGGGGGGACTCAAAGCTGATAGTGAAGCAAGTTTCATGACAGTTTGTCTTAAAGGAGCCTGCCTTGGCCACATATCGAACAACAGTTCGAAGGCTTCTTGACAAATTTCAGAAGGTCGAAATAGAGCATGTGCCTCGCTTTGACAACAAGTTTTCAGATGCCCTCGCAACATTAGGGGCAAGAGTTGACATTCCAGAGGAGGAGGCAACAATTATTATCAAGAAGAGAACAGAGCCTTCAATAATACCCGAGGACAAAGACCTTCCGGAGGACTAGAGAGGAGAAGTCCTCGAACAACTCAGAAGCAAAGTTGGAAAACTGACTATGGCTAAGCTTGCCCAATTCATAATTATTCAAGGTGAACTTTACTTCCGAGGAGGTATCGGATTCTTAGCCCGGTGTGTTGGCCAACAAGAGGCAAGCTTCCGACTACAACAGATTCATGACAAGTCTTACGGGGATGGGGATATTAGTTTATACAGAAGAATCCAAAGACAAGGCTATTATTGGCCCGAGATGGGGAAAGCCTCGAATCAACTTCAGAAAGAATGCCCCAAGTGTCAGTCATACATCCGAGAGGATGAGGGTTGCTTTGAAATTGATACCCCTAACTGGAGATAAGTCTACATTAACTATCTCAAGGAGGGGACACTACCTGAGAGCCCGAGGGACATTGCACACCTCAAGAGGAGAGCGAGGCGGTACTTTCTTGATCAGAATAAGCTTTACAGAAGAAGCATTGAGGGTACTGTCCTGAGGTGTCTTTCCAATGAGGAGTCGGATCTAGTCCTCAGAAGAGCCTGTGAAATTGAGCATCAAGGAGGGGCTCAGTTGTTCGAGCAACTTATACACCTTGGGTATTATTGGCCAACCATGGAGTCAGATACGTCCCATCACGTGAAGAGGTGCCAGACTTGTCAAAAACACGAAAATTTGATCCATGCTCCAGCCATAGACCTACATAGCATCCGAATGCCATGGCCGTTCCATACCTGGGCTTTTGATCTGATAGGGCCCATCTCCACACCTTCCAAGGGTACAAGTGGATTCTCGCAGCTACGGAATTAAGCACAAAATAGGTCGAAGTAATTCCTCTGAAGAACACTACGGCACAGTCGCGAACTTCATCAAGGAAAATATCATTTGCCGGTTCGGAGTGCCGAACTCCATCATCTCGAACAACGGCACACCCTTCTTAAACAAATATGTGATGAGCCTCCTAGGGATTTACCAAGTGAAGCATCACAAATCCACACCCTACTATCCAAAAGGGAACAGGCAAGCAAAGGCCACAAACAAGACACTGATAAGGATTCTGAGCAAGATGATGGATGAATTTGGTGGGACTTGGTTCGAACAGTTGATAGTAGCCCTATGGGCGTATCGCACTTCAAAGAGAAAGCCAACTCAAGCAACTCCTTACTCCCTTGTGTATTGGTCCGAGGCAGTATTACCTATAAAGTTGGAAACACCATCTGCTCAGATGGCTCTCACCTCGGGGATGGTACTAGAGCCTCGAACCACCAGATTGAAAGCATTAAAGGAAAAGCATGACAGAGCTGCAAAAGTCATGGAAAGATATCATGAGTCGATCGCCCAGCCTATAATCAAACTGTGGTGCTAAGAAAGTTCAAAGAAGGTGATCTAGTATGGAAGATCGTAGACCCAATCATACGAGGACAACCCTTGCCCAAGTTTTCTCCAAAATGGGAAGGGCCCTACAGGGTGGTTCAAGCTACTTTGATTGATGCTCCATGATTAGTAGAATTTATGTGATTTTATGATATATTTATCCGAAAGTTGATTTGGTATGATTAAATTAGATTAAATAGCGATAAAACACAAGATATGGACTTATTGTAGTGCCGTCCTTATTGCACTTATACATGAACATTCATCAGCCAAGTCCCTTGTTTTGCCGTCAAGAGAGAGAGTGAGAGAAGTGAGTGTTTCATCTTGAGTTCATAAGAGTTAGGTTGGAAATTAAAGGAATTGGAGAGAGAGTGTTCCAAGATTGAGCTCCTAGACTTTAATTCAAGACTTGAGGTAGAGCCTTACCTTCTTGAACTTGCATTTGACTTCATTCTTGCATGGTTCATGCTAAATTAAAGAGCTAAGGCATGTCTTAGTCTAATAATGTTGAATTAGAGCTCAATTGTTGCATGCATGTGCATATTGACAAGTTTTGAGATTGTAATCCATCATTCCTCACATGCATGTTCATAAATTGCAATGGTCCATGTTTTCAACTTGTTTTTGGAACAATTGGCTCACTAGAGCATCAAATTGAAGCTTTGAAATGATTTGAATTCATGCATGTTTGCATGTTCTTCATGTTCACGAAGATGGGTTTGAAAATTGGTTTTAATTGACTCACCCTTGGGCTTTAAATTCACAAATTGAGCTTTGAAACTTGTTGTATTTTGAGTTTGGATGTGTTTTCCAGAAATTGGGCCCAAGAGGTCGAGTTTAGAGCTGTAGAATGCTTGGTTTGAGCTTGGGAGGCAAATCTGGAAATTCCAGAATTTGGCTTCTACGCTCGAGCGAAGGATTCTACGCTCGAGCGACCACTGTTTACTCTGAGATACGCTCGAGCGATGGAATGGTGGCTCGAGCGTAAATTGCAAGCTCTCAGAATCTTGGTTCGCGCAGGCGTACGCTCGAGCGGAGGGACCTACGCTCGAGCGAAGAGCTGTGTCTCACGCTCGAACGAGCATCGAGCGTCAATTCTGAGCATCCAGTATTTTTACTGTAGCACATGGTCCGCTTGAGCGACGGGATTCATGCTCGAGCGGAGATCCTTTGTCTGCATGTTCGCTCGAGCGAAGGAATCCTCGCTCGAGCGAGACCCCTGTTTTCTGAAAATTTTGTAAAGTGTTTCTAAGTGCATCTTTGCATCCTCATTTCATCCTAGGCATTCTTAGGCCTAGTTTAAGACATCTTAATGAGGATATAGATGTAGAACACACCGAGGCAAATTAGGGATTAAGTTATTATCTTTCCCAACTGCGTAGCTTAGTGTGTTTCAATCTGTAAACTGTGTAGGGTTGGCTTTCCGAGGAGACGCTCTAGTTCACTGTAGCCCAGAACTCTGTGAGTAACAATTGTGTAAAGATATGTTCAAAATGATTATCTTCTGAACACTGAACTGAACTGTTACTGAACTGATATTGTTTACTGAATGAATGTATGTCCTATATTTTGAACTGTACTGTGGCATCCTTAGCACTTACTGTTTACTGTTACTGTTACAGAGATCTCTGTCGGTTCCCTTGTGGAACCACTACTATTTACTGATTGATGGCCATCATTACTGTTCGGTCTTTAAGACCTACTGCTTACTGTACTGTTATGCTAATGGATGTACCACATATGACTGAATGTACTGAACAACTGAAATATTGATTGAAATGAACTGTTTTCACTACTGTAAGGACATTCATTCTAAACTCCTTTACGCTTTATGTTATTCACTGGGCTTTAGCTCACTGCTCATATATATATGTAGGTGTACAGGCACCGGATCAAAGCTAGAGGCGTCGGGGTAAGCTCCAGTTTTGTCAAGCCAACCAATGTGCCTCACTGCGAGATTCCGAACCTGCCAAGCTATGGCTTAGGGGTCTTTTTATTTCCCCGTCTGTCTCTGTACCGTTTTGTAACTGAACGTTTTGCACTGTACTGTTTACCGGGGATTAAGTCCCCGTTCTGACTGGTTGTATATGATATGCATACTGTTTCGTACTGTTATGTATAAATGTATGAAAAAATCTTTTGGCATACAGACTGTCACAGCTCATTGGACATTGTTTATTTACTGTATTGGCTTCCGCCAAGCCCTGTACTCTGTTTTACTGTATTACTGTCAAGCAGGCCTTCGGTAATCTCGGATTACTGGCCGGTTACGGTGCTAAACCATAGGGGCGGGTTTGGGTCGTGACAGAGTGGTATCAGAGCGATACTTAACCACGAGTTATACCGCACACACGTGTCCAAATGAGCTATAGAGTGTCCTAGAAAAGCGATTAGGGCATTACATGAGCATGATAAGTGTGTGGTTATGACATGACTGAATATGTGCTAATGTGTTAAACTGTTTAAGTACGCAACTGTTTATGTTTATAATTGCTATAATGCTTATAGTGAGATGGATAATGCAAATGAATCTGAGTCCTCGTCCACGAGGCAAGAATGACAAGAATGGAAAGAATGATGGAACTGATAACTGCAAGATTAGAGCAACAACAGAACCAACAGCCCCCACCTCCCCTCCGGCTGTACCGGAACAGAATGTGAATGTACAGAATGTCAATGATAATGATGGGACATAATTGCTCTCACCCACAAGTTCAGTAAGATGAAACCGCCATCCTTTCAGGAGGCCTTGAACCGTTAAAAGCTGAAGCTTGGGTGCTTGAAACAGAAAAATTATTTGAAGTGTTTCCGTGCTCGGAAGCGCACAAAGTATTGTTAGCTACCTTCACCCTACAAGAAGAAGCTAGAAAGTGGTGGATGTTGATCCGTGACACCAACACCGTTCTGACATGGGCTCAGTTTAAGGAGTCCTTTTTTGAAAAGTATTTTCCTTAGTGTGTCAGGGACAGAAAAGTGACTGAATTCGAACAACTGAGACAGGGCACAATGTCCATTGCTGAATACGAAACAAAGTTCACCGAGCTTGCTAGATATGCACCACATATGGTGGACACTGACTATAAGAAGGCCAGAAAATTTGAAGGCGGCCTTAATGTGGCAATACTCGACAGAATAAGTGTTTTAAAGCTACCGACCTATGTAGGTGTTCTTGACCGAGCATTGATGGCTGAGTCGAACATCGAAGCAGTGAAACAATCTGAATCACCAGCGTCTGAATGGCGTGGTAAAAGGCAGAATTTTAAGTTCAAGAAAGGCAAGAACAACCCGCTGAACAAAAAGCAAAATACAGGGTCAACGACTACTTATAGTCAAGGGAAACCGTTCCTTTCCGCCCTGTTCCGAATGTGGTAAGAACCATAAGGGAGTTTGTTATAAAATTTTGGTGCTTGTTACAGGTGTGGCAAGGTGGGCCACATGGTGAAAGATTGCCCTTCCACTGCTCCGGGCAATAGTAAAGCTGCAGGCAGCGCCGCAGCATCAACTGTTGCACCAAAACCGAACCCCAAAGCTACCGGGAAAGAGCCTATGAGGCAGGGCCGAGTGTTCGCCCTAGTACCGGGAGACGTGCAAAATACCGAGACCGTTGTGTCAGGTATCCTCTCTATTTGTACTCAAAATGCATATGTACTGATTGATTCGGGGTCTACACACTCATACGTATCGCATGCTTTTTCACGAAAATTGAATAGACCCTTAGAACCCATGAACTATCTGTTAGCTATATCATCACCTATTGGGGGATCCATGACATGTGCTTATATGTACCCTGCATGTGAAATCATTGTTGGGGATATGCATCTGTTTATTGATTTACTGCCATTGAACATTGATCATTTCGATGTAATATTGGGGATGGACTGGTTACAAAAATATCATGCTACCATTGACTGTGTGACGAAGCAAGTTGTTTTCCGTCCACCTGGGTTACCCGAATTTGTATTTAATGGGGTTGAGTAGTACCTCCTCCGTATTTGATTTCTTCTGTGAAAGCTGTTAAATTGATTAGAAAGGGTGTAAAGGATATCTGTGTTCTGTGTTGACTGTATCTACTGATGATAATGTTAAAACTGATGTGAACTGTATTCCTATAGTCAGAGAATTCCCAGATGTATTTCCAGATGATCTGCCAGGGGATTTGATTGACAGGGAGATTGAGTTCACCGTTGATGTGATTCTGGGTACACAGCCGGTATCGAAAGCTCCTTACAGAATGGCTCCAACTGAACTGAAAGAACTGAAAGTGCAACTGCAAGAACTGTAGACAAGAAGTTTATCAGGCCTAGTACTTTACCGTGGGGTGCACCCATTTTGTTTGTAAAGAAGAAAGACGGCTCACTGAGACTGTGTATTGATTACCGTGAACTGAACAAGGTAACTGTGAAAAACAAATATCCATTACCGCGTATTGATGATTTATTTGATCAGTTACAGGGTGCTCAAGTGTTTTCCAAGATTGATCTCAGATCGGGGTACCATCAACTGAAAGTTAAACCAGAAGACATTGATAAAACTGCTTTTAGAACGAGGTATGGACATTATGAATTTTTAGTTATGCCTTTCGGAGTTACCAATGCACCTGCAGCATTTATGGACCTCATGAATAGAATCTTTAAACCGTACCTTGATGACTTTATTGTGGTATTCATTGATGACATATTGATTTACTCCAAAAGTATAGAAGAACATGAACATCATCTGAGACTTGCCCTGCAGACCCTAAGAGAACAGAAACTGTATGCTAAACTGTCTAAATGTGAGTTTTGGCTTGATCATGTTATGTTTTTGGGGCATGTTGTTAGCAAAGATGGAATTTCTGTTGATCCGCAGAAAATTGAAGCTGTAGTGAACTGGCCTAGACCAACAAATGTGACAGAAGTCCGAAGCTTTTTGGGATTGGCTGGATATTACAGAAGATTTGTCAAAGATTTCTCCAAAATTGCCTTACCATTGACTCAACTGACACAAAGGGGATATCATTTGACTGGACTGACCAAAGGGAATCAGCGTTCCAAGAGTTGAAAACTCGATTGGTGACTGCACCGGTTCTTACCTTACCTCAGGTACGGATGGTTATACTGTATTTAGTGATGCTTCTCATAAGGGTTTGGGATGTGTTTTAATGCAGAATGGGAGAGTTATTGCTTATGCTTCCCGACAACTGAGACCACATGAAAAGAACTACCCGACCCATGATCTGGAACTTGCTGCAGTAGTATTTGCACTGAAAATCTGGCGTCACTATCTGTATGGGGCGACATGTGAAGTATATACCGACCACAAGAGTCTGAAATATTTCTTCACCCAGAAAGAACTGAACATGAGACAGCGGAGATGGCTAGAACTGATTAAAGACTACGACCTACAGATTTTGTACCATCCGGGAAAAGCCAACACCGTTGCCGATGCACTGAGCCGGAAGTCGATTGCAAATTTAGCTTGTTTGCTCACTGGACAGAAAGAGTTGCTTTGTGACCTTGAAAAATCTGAGATTGAAGTTGTTTTGAGAGAACAAGGTGGAACAATAGCCGCTATTTCTGCTCAACCGGCACTAGTTGAAGAAATTAAAGAGAAACAGCAACAGGATGACTTCTTGAAGAAGATCATCGAAGAAAGAGAATCTAAACCGAGACCGGGGTTCAAATTTGAAGGTAATGTACTGAAATTTCAAGAAAGACTGTGTGTACCGAATGACACTGAACTGAAAAGAAGAGTTCTGCAAGAGGGCCACAACTCAAAATTTTCTATCCACCCAGGGAATACGAAAATGTATCAAGATCTGAAACTGAATTTCTGGTGGCCGGGAATGAAGAAAGAAATTGCCGATTTTGTATCAAAATGTCTTCATTGCCAACAAGTCAAAGCTGAACATCAGCGACCCGCAGGCTTACTGCAACCCTTACCCATACCGGAGTGGAAATGAGAGTATATCACGATGGATTTTATTGTTGGATTGCCTCGCTCTAGAAAAGGTATGGATTCAATCTGGGTTATTGTTGATAGACTGACCAAATCTGCTCACTTCTTACCTGTCAAGACAATTTATAATGCGGACAAGTTGGCTGTAATTTATATTGATGAAATTGTTAGGCTGCATGGAGTGCCTGTATCCATTGTTTCTGACAGGGATTCGAAGTTTACATCGAGGTTTTGGCAAAGCCTACAGACTGCATTGGGTACTGAATTGAGGCTGAGTAGTGCCTATCATCCTCAGACAGATGGACAGTCAGAAAGGACCATCCAGACTCTGGAGGATTTATTGAGAATGTGTGTCCTTGATTTTCAGGAAACTGGGAAAGTCATTTGCCGTTGGCTGAATTTGTCTACAATAACAACTTTCATTCAAGTATTGGTATGGCGCCTTTCGAGGCATTGTATGGCAGAAAATGTAGATCTCCGATTTGCTGGGCAGAAGTTGGAGATGGGCCTTTGCTTGGGCCCGAGATTGTTTATGAAACGACTGAGAAAGTGAAATTGATACAACAGAGACTGAAAACTGCACAGAGCCGACAGAAAAGTTATGCAGATGTCAGAAGGCGAGACAGAGAATATGAAGTGGGTGATCACGTATTTGTGAAAGTGACACCGATGAAAGGCCAGACTCGTTTTGGAGTCAAAGGCAAGTTAGCGCCGAGATATGTCGGACCGTATGAGATTATTGAGAAAATCAATCCGGTGGCGTATCAAGTTGCGCTTCCTCCTGAAATGGAGCATATGCACAATGTTTTCCACATCTCTATGTTGAGAGATTATCTCCGGGATCCATTCCATGTGATTGAGCCTACTCGAGTAGTGTTGAGTGACGACTACACTTACGAGGAACGGCCTATACAGATTGTAAACAGACGGATCAAGAAACTGAGAAACAAGGAGATCCCGTTAGTGAAAGTAGACTGGCAAAACCATGGTGGTGTGTATGCCACTTGGGAAAGGGAAGATGACATAGCCAAGAGATATCCTGAACTGTTTCCACTGAACCCTGTTTTCTTCCAGAATGAAGGTAACTCAAGTTTAGAGGACTAAACTCTTTATAAAGAGGGGAGACTGTAACAACCCTCATACTGTTTACCGATTAATGACTGATTGATTACCGATTACTGCTAAACTGAGATCGAATATGAAAAGTAATTGAACTGACTGAATTACTGAACGGACTGACTGAAATCTGAAACTGAATTGATTGCCTGTATCTGTTTGAATTGCATTTTATCTGTTTGACTGTTTAATTATCTGTTCAGTTTGTTTTGTTTAAACTGTTAATTGGAGGCCTTATCGGCGGCCGAACCCAAAATTGATTGATGCTCCATGATTAGTAGAATTTATGTGATTTTATGATATATTTATCCGAAAGTCGATTTGGTATGATTAAATTAGATTAATAGCGATAAAACACAAGATATGGACTTATTTACCATAATGCCATCTAGTGGGGCCTTTGTTTATTATTATTGTAGAGCCTTATTGCACTTATACATGAACATTCATCAGCCAAGTCCCTTGTTTTGCCGTCCAAGAGGGAGAGAGTGAGAGAAGTGAGTGTTTCATCTTGAGTTCATAAGAGTTGGGTTGGAAATTAAAGGAATTGGAGAGAGAGTGTTCCAAGATTGAGCTCCTAGACCTTTAATTCAAGACTTGAGGTAGAGCCTTACCTTCTTGAACTTGCATTTGACTTCATTCTTGCATGGTTCATGCTAAATTAAAGAGCTAAGGCATGTCTTAGTCTAATAATGTTGAATTAGAGCTCAATTGTTGCATGCATGTGCATATTGACAAGTTTTGAGATTGTAATCCATCATTCCTCACATGCATGTTCATAAATTGCAATGGTCCATGTTTTCAACTTGTTTTTGGAACAATTGGCTCACTAGAGCATCAAATTGAAGCTTTGAAATGATTTGAATTCATGCATGTTTGCATGTTCTTCATGTTCACGAAAATGGGTTTGAAAATTGGTTTTAATTGACTCACCCTTGGGCTTTAAATTCACAAATTGAGCTTTGAAACTTGTTGTATTTTGAGTTTGGATGTGTTTTCCAGAAATTGGGCCCAAGAGGTCGAGTTTAGAGCTGTAGAATGCTTGGTTTGAGCTTGGGAGGCAAATCTGGAAATTCCAGAATTTGGCTTCTACACTCGAGCGACCACTGTTTACTCTGAGCTATGCTCGAGCGACGGAATGGTGGCTCGAGCGTAAATTGCAAGCTCTCAGAATCTTGGTGCGCGCAGGCGTACGCTCGAGCGGAGGGACCTACGCTCGAGCGAAGAGCTGTGTCTCACGCTCGAGCGAGCATCGAGCGTAAATTCTGAGCATCCAGTATTTTTACTGTAGCACATGGTCCGCTCGAGCGACGGAATTCACGCTCGAGCGGAGATCCTTTGTCTGCATGTCCGCTCGAGCGAAGGAATCCTCGCTCGAGCGAGACCCCTGTTTTCTGAAAATTTTGTAAAGTGTTTCTAAGTGCATCTTTGCATCCTCATTTCATCCTAGGCATTCTTAGGCCTAGTTTAAGACATCTTAATGAGGATATAGATGTAGAACACACCGAGGCAAATTAGGGATTAAGTTATTATCTTTCCCAACTGCGTAGCTTAGTGTGTTCAATCTGTAAACTGTGTAGGGTTGGCTTTCCGAGGAGACGCTCTAGTTCACTGTAGCCCAGAACTCTGTGAGTAACAATTGTGTAAAGATATGTTCAAAATGATTATCTTTTGAACACTGAACTGGACTGTTACTGAACTGATATTGTTTACTGAATGAATGCATGTCCTATATTCTGAACTGTACTGTGGCATCCTTAGCACCTACTGTTTACTGTTACTGTTACAGAGATCTCTGTCGGTTCCCTTGTGGAACCACTACTGTTTACTGATTGATGGCCATCATTACTGTTCGGTCTTTAAGACCTACTGCTTACTGTACTGTTATGCTAATGGATGTACCACATATGACTGAATGTACTGAACAACTGAAATACTGATTGAAATGAACTGTTTTCACTACTGTAAGGACATTCATTCTAAACCCCTTTACGCTTTATGTTATTCACTGGGCTTTAGCTCACTGCTCATATATATATGTAGGTGTACAGGCACCGGATCAAAGCTAGAGGCGTCGGGATAAGCTCCAGTTTTGTCAAGCCAACCAATGTGCCTCACTGCGAGGTTCCGAACCTGCCAAGCTATGGCTTAGGGGTGTTTTTATTTCCCCGTCTGTCTCTGTACCGTGTTGTAACACTGTATAGACTGAACATTTTGCACTGTACTGTTTACCGGGGATTAAGTCCTCGTTCTGACTGGTTGTATATGATATGCATACTGTTTCATACTGTTCTGTATAAATGTATGAAAAAAGCTTTTGGCATACAGACTGTCACAGCTCATTGGACATTGTTTATTTAGTGTATTGGCTTCCGCCAGGCCCCTGTACTCTGTTTTACTGTATTACTGTCAAGCAGGCCTTCGGTAATCTCGAATTACTGGCCGGTTACGGTGCTAAACCCATAGGGGCGGGTTTGGGTCGTGACAACTCCTCAGGCTCAGGAATCCGGATTTAAGGCCAATTACAAGACTAGCTTCAAATCGTCTCTTGGACCTATTGTTGCCGCTGCCTCTGCCCCAGATACCCGAAAGTCACAAGGAGGGGGTCATAGAGGCTAGAAGAGGAAGCAATATAATGGTGAAAAGGGCAATGTTTCTTATCCATGTGGAATTAAGGAGGTAAAAGCTCTAGTTAAGGAATGGGTGGCCGACGAAGAGCTAAAATTGCCTTATGTCAAAGAAATGCCATCAAAGAAGGACTGCGAGAGCCCCGAATTTTGCATCTACCATCGCACATTGAAACATCTGACAGAGAAGTGTTGGACTCTCAAGAAAATCTTCAGAGATAAAGTCGAGGCAGACGAATTGAGGTTCAAAAAGTAAGGGACTCAAGACATCCGAGAACAACCATATCCTCAGCACCGAGACAAGGGCAAGAATGTTGCTATGATAGCTTATGAAGGCCTGATGATTGAGGCTATTGCCAATCTCGATGACGATGATTGTTATCTGGACGACATCCTCGAGCCCGAGGGTGAGCAAGTTTACTATGGAAGTGCTCTATCCAGAGGGCAGAACATTTATGACTCATGTCGAAGATCCATTTGATCCAGAAGGAGGAGAAGAGTACTATGGAAGAGGAGGACACCATGTTTATGTGGCATCTTATTTTGAAGAGACCAAAGAGATGGTTAACTACAAGCCTCCAAGAGTGGAAAAAGATCCAGATCACTATGCCAAAACCCTGCAAGACTATGTAAAGTTCAAGCAATTCTTCGACCAGCTTGGACTTTCCAGGGAGGCAAGAACAGAAATCAACAAGTCTATTATTAATATAGTCGAGGCACACCATGAGGAATGCATTTCGACTGAGGGATCTATCCCGAGGAAGGCAAAAGAGCAATCTAGTGCCATTACTTTCTCCGAGGCTGATCGGAAGTATCCTTTTTCTCACAATTGCCCGCTTTATGTGACTGCTTTTATTAACGGGGTTGAGTTCAAAAGGGCTTTTTTGGACAGCGGAGCCTCTATCAACATTATGACTCGCGCTACTTTAGAGAAGGCTGGAATCTCTGAAGAGCGCATCGTGAAGTAGCCGATAGTCATCATTGGCTTTGGTGGAGAAAGGAGAGTTACTATAGGATGCGTAACAGTTGATTTAGCCATCGGAGAGATTCGCTCGGCCACCAAGTTCTATATCATCAATTCCGAGGCAAATTATCACATTATTCTAGGAAGGACCTGGATGCATAGATATGGGGCTATACCATCGAGTTATCATCAATGTGTTAAGGCTAAATGAGGAAAGAAGACGGTGACAATTCAGGCTACAGAAAGGCCTTTCGAGACCCACGAAGCTCATTATTTTGATGCCATCTACTTCACCGAATTGGCTGTCAAAGAAATTCCCACTACCTCTAAGCATCAGGGGGTCAAATTCCTCGCTGGGAGGATATCAAAGATGACAAGGAGCCAAGGGCAGAATTAAGTAAACGGGCGATGTCTCGACCAGAAAGTCTGCCTATTCCTCGGAAGGTGATGAAAGTCCGAGAAAGGGGGCAAGATGGTGTACTATTTGTGAAGGTGCATGGAGTTGGTTTCTTCAGCCACCGACTCCGAGTCAAAAGAAGAGCCTCCTGACAATGACATAGTAATAAAGCCTGAAGTGGCTCCAGAATGCATGCAAGATGGGCTGAAGCCTCAGCCCGAACAACTTATTGAAATAGATCTGAGTGATGGATAAGATGCACCGAGGCCGATATTCATAAGTTCGAGCCTTAGCCCAGAGAAGTGGGAACAGTTGTTAAAATTGATAAGTCGGTACTCAGATGTGTTTGCTTGGTCATATAAACAAATGCCTGGACTAGATCCTGACCTAGTCTCCCATTATCTTGATGTGTTCCCAAGCTCCAAACCAATCAAGCAAGCTGCTCGAAAATATTATCTAGATCTCGAAGAGAAGATTAAGGAGGAGATTGAAAAACTTCAATAGGCAGGTTTCATCCGGCCAATACAGTACCCCACGTGGTTGGCAAACATAGTTCCAGTAAAGAAGAAGAATGGTCAAATCAGAGTATGTGTAGATTTTCGAGATTTGAACAAATCTTGCTCGAATGATGAATTCCCTCTATCTCACATCGACACCCTCGTGGATGCCACCTCGGGACACCAGATGTTCTCTTTCATGGATGGATTCAGCGGATACAATCAGATTAAGATGGTTGAAGAGGATGCAAAAAAGACTGCTTTTAGAACACCTCTTGGAAACTTCTTCTATACAGTCATGCCTTTCAGACTCAAGAATGTCGGAGTAACTTACCAAAGGGCTATGACTGCAATCTTTCATGACATGATCCATCATGAGGTGGAAGATTATGTTGATGATCTAGTGGTGAAATCCAAGAAAGAAGAGGACCATCTTCGAGACTTTGAGAAAGTATTCAAAAGGTGCCAGAAATTCAAAATGAGGATGAATCCTCTCAAATGTGCTTTCAGGGTGATGGCTGGGAAGTTTCTCGGGTTTCTTGTACATAGGCATG
The DNA here is from genome assembly GCA_030407325.1 of Camellia japonica. NCBI lineage: Eukaryota > Viridiplantae > Streptophyta > Magnoliopsida > Ericales > Theaceae > Camellia > Camellia japonica. The sequence continues at coordinate 129,325,472 of JAPPVO010000029.1, read as the reverse complement.
GTATCGAAGCAGATGAAGACAAGGTCAAATCTATCAAAGCAATGCCTCCCCCGCATTCTCAGAAGGAGTTAAAGAAGTTCCTTGGGAAGGTATCTTATATTCGGAGGTTTATCCCAGCACTTGCAGAGATCTCTGCCCCTTTCGGCTTGTTGTTAAAAGGAGATGCCAAGTTCAAGTGGAACCAAGAGCACCAAAAGGCCTTCGAGAGAATCAAGGCGACCTTGACCTCGCCTCAGACCATGATAGCCCCTGTAGACGTCCCCGAACGCCCCGGGAGGATGAGTCCCGTTCTGTTCATTTTGGGCTCACTACAGTTCAAGACTCAAATTGTCACGGTTCTTAATCTGAACCAAAGAGTCCAAATCCGGCAAATCGTTTTGAGAAAACAGATTTTTTTGAAAGAAGTGCCAAACATGGACTGCTTTGCCAGATACAGAGTCGCCACCTAAATATTTTATTTTGGGAAATTTAGGAAACCTTGACTCGTGCCTAAGGCCACGTGTTCATCATCACCAAAGTTGTCTCGGCTCGGGAACTTGGGTACGATTGGGGAAGGTCACTTCGTGAGCACCCCTGCTCGCCCGATCAAAGATCGGCCTCTACTAACCATGATATTTAGTTTTGAAAATATTATGCATTCTTATTCCGGTTATTAGCCTATATTTACTACGTGATGCGCACAGCATACAAGTATAGACCGGATCGCCTGAATTGGAACAAAACATTTCATGTTTGTTTTTGAAAGATGGTTTGCTACTCGCAAGTAGGCTTAAAATGCAGATTTTGCCACCCTCGGGTGGGCTTTAGAAAAGATGGTTTTGCCACTATCTAATGGGCTTAAAACTCGCGGTCAATGCATTGTTCCAATCCAAATAACCCAACCTTCACCCACAGACATTCAGGCAGTTATATCACATAAGCAAATAGCCTCATGGTAAGCATGCTATCATGGCAGTCACTCACACACATGCAAGGATGCTAAAGCGTAAAAACTTACCGAGTACTCCAAGCCAAAACAAAAACTATGTTAGAAATCTATGCATGATCCTAACTATACAGAAATGCCTAATGCAACACATGCAGGAATGCAACTAAGATAGGCTCGGCTATTCTAAACATGGCATATGGAATGCTACAGCTAACATGTATTCAACATGGAATTGAAATACAATGCAGTGAGTATGATGCGCCGAGCCCGGTGTATGCAAAACAAATGAATGAATGCAAACATGCTGTCATACTGTATGCTAATTGAAACATGCCCTAAACTAACCATCATAAGCTGGTAAATAAAAGGGAGAAAGACGTGGGGTTGGAAGACATACATCACACGCACGCACACTTATTACAATTGTGCCCTCACTCGGAGGGTCTGAATAAATAATACAGTCCGAATAAGTACAAAACCCTAATTAATTAACAAATTAACTAGGAAAGCAGTAAATTAGCATGCAAGTCCATGGACCGCCTCAGCTCTGTTCCGAATGATGAATGATGCATGCTCGAGTTGCCTTGCGCGGAAATCCATTGCGATGCCCCAATTAGCCTTTGTTTACAATTAAGCCCGGAATATTGCACGAAGCTCCAAAAGACTGCCGGTTTCTGATTTGCTGCAACAGAGAGCAAGAAAGGGGCATGGCAAAGTATTTTCGCATATGTATGCATGACTACTCTTCAGGGAGTGTAGTCCTCGATCCTCGTACCACTAATCACGCATCTCGATGCATAATGGCCGAGGAGTCGAATTGCACGACTCAATATGAAATGAATGCACATGAAAACACAACAAGACCTAGACTCCATCATGGATAATCCGGAGTGTCGGCGACCGGGAATTGAGACACGTCTTGTCACTCGGAGTACGAAACGTCCCTCGTTTCCCGTGCTTGGACTAACTCCTATCCCAAACACAATGCAATATGCATGACATGCATGAATGCAATCCTAACATGCAACCTAGCATACGCAATGCTATGAAATGGCATACACAATGCTCTAACATACAACCTAGCATGTGCAATGCTATGAAATGAAATGGCATACACAATGCACAATGGACTTACACCAACATGAGTGGACCTCAGCCACACTCACATCAGTAGCCATAAGATGAAAATGAGACACTCGAGACGCGTGCACACATGCACGCAAATCGAGGACCGATCCTAAGGCACAAATGCCACTCTAACAAGGCATGGCAAGGCATGAAATATGACATACAAACATGCAAGTTCCAGCACTGAAATGTGATGCAAAATGATCCCGAAACATGGAAACATGGCACCCGATGCATGAGATGAGCCCTGAAACTCAAAACTAGGCACATGTATTGACTTATAGCTATACAAAGCATGCATTATTTGACTATGAAGCACAAAAACAGAGCCAAGGCAGTCCCAAAACATGAACATTTCTAGTTCAAAGCATAACCAAAAGATGCTAGCAAGATGGACTAAAATAGCATGCAAAATTAACTAGCCAACATGGGTTTACATGGCATGTGCATGAAGCGTATGAGAACTCATCAAACCAGAAAAAATCAGTGAACAATACATGCCAAAATATACCCAAATAATCACTGAAATGCAGCCAACATGTGTAAAAATGATTAGCTCCTTTAGAGGGGCATACAAGGGGTTATTAAGCACATGTATCAAGGACACTTAGCATGGAAAAATTAACTCTGGAAATCAAATATGATAGCCCTAAAACACATCAAATTGGCCCTGAAATCAGTCAACAAAGCATGTAAGATAGGGCCTATTTGGAAGGCCAAAAAGACCATCAAGCAAAACAAGGTGAGAGGGGGCCACCCCCCTCTGCTTTTGAGGCTCAAAACAGTGTGTTAGCCACTAAAAATCCATTGGATTTCAGTGGCTAGAAGTCTAAACAAAGCATGCAACAAGGGCTTAGTTGTAGGGCTCAAAATAAGGGGCAATCAAGCATACAAGGAAGCATATGACCTCAAACGAAGGAATACTCCTAATCAAACATCAAGAGGGCCTCAACACAAGACTTTTTCCAGTTTATAACAAATCTCAAAAAAGTTTACAAATGAGGCTAAAACATGGTGCAAAAATAGCCCTAAAAGAGAGATAGAGGACAAGAGGCAGTAGCTGGCCTCAAATAGCAAAGAGCCCTTCAACAAAGTTGAAGAGGGGCTCAAAATAAGGCACTTTACAGTTTAGATAGAAGCCCATAAATGCTTAAAAACAAGGCTAATATATTATGCAAAATAAGCCTTAAAAGAGGGATAGAGCACAAAGGGTGAGTAGAAGACCTCAAACAGAGAAAAGTCCTTGATCAAACATGAAGATGAGCTCAAAATAAGACTATTTTCAGTTCAGGTCGAAGCCCAAAAATGCTTGCAAGTATAGATTATTGATGAAGCAAAAAAATGCAAGTTTAAGGGAAATAGGTGCGTACCCTTGAAGAGCAGCAAATCAGGAGCTTTTGGTCTGAAATTCTGAGCTTTCAACATCTTCAAATGGCCTCCAAAGTGTTGGAATGAGTGATGGAGGTGGTAGGTTATGGGGTGTAGGGTAAATATGCAAGACAAAGGGTGTTTTTGAAGCTTGGAAGAGAGGGATATGGAGGTTGTATGTATAATGCTCTAGCTGGTTTTTTGTAACCCTTAGAAATGGAGGTGGGGTGCTGGTTATATAGAGAAGAGAGGCCAAGGGAAAAGCGGGGAAAAAACAATTCAAATTTCCCCCCCAAAAGGGCAGACCCTCGGGCAGGGGTCTGGTGCAAAACAGCTGGCACAGCTGGCATGTACCAGGAGGGAGAAATTTGGCCGGCCAGGTTCAGAGGGTTCAGGTGGCCGGCCGGCCACCTCCCCTGGTCGACCGGCCAGGTACAAAAGTTTCAAGACAAATTGTTGGCCGGCCACCCCAAGAAGGTGGCCTCCCAGGTGAATGCAACACAACTATGTGGAGAAAAACCAGAAAATGTAACCCAGGAGAGAGAAAAACCAACTTTTTAGAGGGGTTCAAAAGGGTCAGGAAGAGTTGTTGGCCGGCCTACCCATATTGGTGGCCTCCTAGGTGTGTACAACACAATGGTGTGGTGGAAAGTCAGAAAAAGTGGCCCGGGAATAGGAAAAATCAGCTTTCTAGTGAAGAAAACGGGCGATGAAGAGCGATGAAGGAATAAAGCTGGTTTTCAGAACAATTGCTGGCCTTCCACCCTTCTACAACCTTCCTAACAATGAAAATAAGGTCTCCACCAAAAACAAACCCAAACCGATGTAAAACGAAGGTTCGGGGGCCAAAACGCGCGGCCCGGGGCCCTGAAAATTGACTGTTAAGCACCGGAGGTGGCGTCTGATCACGAAGTTGGTCTCTCGAGCCACAGTGTCCCTCAAAAGGGAGGAAACAAGGTGTATGCCAAAAACCGGAGCAAACGGAGTTGGTTAAGCGGTCCCGAACCGAGGCACACGGCCGACGGCTCCGAAAACCGGGAACCGGGCTCCAAACGGGAAAGATGGCCTACGACCACGAAACGTAGCCTACGGCCACTGAGAGATGGTCTACGAGACCTCTCCCTCCCTTCGGGAGGAGAAAACGGAGAAAACAGGACCTGGTTCGCAAACCGAGGCAAGGCACAAAAGAGTCCGGAAGTCCGGAGGCAAGGCTCGCAGCCGTGACTCCGCAACCTCAGAACGAGCACAATATGCAACATCACCAAGCGCTCAATCGGTGACGTCTGAGTCTTAAGGTCGGTCAAAAATGGGGTGTCTACAGTTGCCCCTCTTTGACAGAACTCGAAAGTCAAGAAGTGACGAGAGTGAATGTCAAAGCCCAGGGACGACCCATTTTTGACAAGGCCGAAGACTTAGACAAATAGACGAGATAAACAAAGATGTGCTCGCAGGCGTGCCCTCAGGCAGGGGGCAAGATGCAGAATGATATGCACAAAGCCGAATGTAACTCATGATCATGCGAAATGCGGCAAGCTGTAATAGATGCAACAGTTTTAAGCAAGAATGCAAAGCAACAACTATATTTCATGCAGTTTAGGCATGTGGAGAATTATTCAACTCTCGCCACGTCTCACACGGAGAAGATACAATACCTGTGCGGTTCGTCTGGTCGTGCCAGCCTCAAATGAACCGTACATACAATATCGTGTCTCATGCTGCTGGGGATCTCTCGCTTCTTCTTGGTCGAACCACAGGTACTACTTTTCTCCCTGACTATGGTCGCAGCTTTCCCTATTTTCCAACAGGGTGACAGACTAGGTTGATTCAGTATCCAGAATTGAGGCGCATACATATGCTATCTCAATCTATGGGGCTGCCATACAGATTTCAAGCCGAGGATATACCCCTGGGTATTTAAACCAGACTTTAGTCTCGGAAATCCCGAACCTTTGCGTTCTAGGCATGAGCCATTCGAACTCTAATTTCCACCGTCTCAGTTGGTCTCCTAGGAACTCATCGCAAACACAGGCATGTGGCTATACCAGACCACTAGAAATCATTCGGGCACGACAAACACCAAAGGAATTGCACCTTTAGAGGATTTAAGGTCTCCTAGACCGAAGAGTGCACAAGATAGTGCGAATGAAGATGCAGGATTTAAGGTCTCGTAGACCAGGGGATTTAAGGTCTCCTAGGCCAGGTGAGTACACAAGACAGTGCGAGCTTAGAGGTGCACAAAACAGTGCGAGTAGGGTGAATGGATAAAGCAGTGTGATACAGGTAAGATGCGCAAGATAGCGCGATGCAATGCACTAACAAGTGCAGGACTTGGTACACAACTTACGACATAGCATTCCATTCATTTGGCACACAACTCACAACACAACACTTTGTTCGTTTGGCACGCAGCTCACAACACAATATTCTGTTCGTTTGGTACGCAGCTCGAAACACAGCACTCTATTTAATCTGGGCATACAGCTCTTTTTCGGGCACACAGCTCATTTTCTGGGCACACAGCTCGTTTTCGGGCACACAGCTCATTTTCTGGGCACACAGCTCATTCTTCTCGTTTTCGGGCACACAGCTCCTTCTTCGGGCGCACAGCTCCTTCTTCGGGCACACAGCTCATTTTCAGGCACACATCTCATTTTCTGGGCACACAGCTCATTTTCGGGCACATAGCTCTTTTTCGGGCACACAGCTCATTTTCCGGGCACACAACTCGTTTTCGGGCACACAGCTCTTTTTCGGGCACACAGATCCTTCTTCGGGCACACAGCCCATTCTTCGGGCACACAGCTCATTTTCTGGGCACACAGCACGTTTTCTGGGCACACAGCTCGTTTTCGGGCACACAGCTCTTTTTCTGGGCATACAGCTTGTTTTCGGGCACATAGCTCCTTTTTGGGCACACAGCTCGCTTTTCGGACACACAGCTCACTTTTCGGGCACACAACTCGTTTTCGGGCACACAACTCATTTTCTGGGCACACAGCTCGTTTTCGGGCACACAGCTCCTTTTCCAGGCACACAGCTCATTCTTCTCGTTTTCGGGCACACAGCTCCTTTTCGGGCGCACAGCTCCTTCTTCGGGCACACAGCTCATTTTCAGGCACACAGCTCATTTTTGGGCACACTGCTCATTTTCTGGGCACACAGCTCGTTTTCTGGGCACACAGCTCATTTTCCGGGCACACAGCTCTTTTTCGGGCACGCTGCTCGTTTTCGGGCACACAGCTCCTTTTCGGGCACGCAGCTCGTTTTCAGGCACGCAGCTCGTTTTCCGGGCACACAGCTCGTTTTCGGGCACGCAGCTCCTTTTCGGGCACACAGCTCCTTCTTCGGGCATACAGCTCATTTTCTGGGCACACAGCTCGTTTTCTGGGCACACAGCTCGTTTTCGGGCACACAGCTCCTTTTCGGGCACACAGCTCATTTTCTGGGCACACAGCTCGTTTTCGGGCACACAGCTCCTTTTCCGGGCACACAGCTCGTTTTCGGGCACACAGCTCCTTTTCGGGCACGCAGCTTGTTTTTGGGCACACAACTCCTTTTCCGGGCACACAGCTCATTTTCGGGCACGCAGCTTGTTTTCGGGTACACAGTTCCTTTTTCGGGCACACAGCTCGTTTTCGGGCACGCGGCTCGTTTTCGGGCACACAGCTCCTTTTTCGGGCACACAGCTCGTAACACTACTCAATCTGAACACTCAGTCCATAACACAACATTTGGTTTGCATTTTGAACACATAGCTCAAGCACTTAAATTTCTGAACACGCAGCTCAAACTTTTGTTGTGAACACGCAGCCCATATTTTCTTGGAATCTGAACACGCAGCTCAAACTTTTTGTCATGAACACGCAGCCTACACTTTTTGAAAGTTGAACACGCAGCCTAAACTTTTGAATTTCTGAACACGCAGCCCATTTTGATTATGAACACGCAACACACACTTGTTGAAAGAAGTTGAACACGCAGCCCAAACTTTTGAATTTCTGAACGCGCAGCCCAAATTTCGAGGTGAACACACTACCCACTATTTCTGAAATCTGAACACGCAACCCAAACTTTGAGATGAACACACAGCCCACTGTTTTTGAAGTCTGAGCACACAGCTCAAACACTTGATGTTGAACACACTGCTCGAACTTTGAGATGAACACACAGCTCAAACACTTGATATTGAACACACAGCTCACACTTTGAAAGTTGAACACGCAGCCCACTATTTCTGAAATCTGAACACATAGCTCAAATACTTGATGTTGAACACGCAGCTCACACACTTCAATTCTGAACACGCAGCTCATATACTTCATGTTGAACACGCAGCTCACACACTTCAATTCTGAACACACAACTCATATGCTTTATGTTGAACACGCAGCCCACACACTTCAATTCTGAACACACAGCTCATATGCTCCATGTTGAACACGCAGCTCACACACTTTAATTCTGAACACACAGCTCATATGCTTCATGTTGAACATGCAGCTCACACACTTTAATTCTGAACACACAGCTCATATACTTCATGTTTGAACATGCAGCTCCTGTGTTTCATTTCTGAACACGCAGTTCATTCATTTCAATTTTGAACACGCAGCTCATATCACAACTCTGCTCGATCTGAACACACGGCTCATAACACATTATTCTTTTAATTTTGAACACACAGCTCATTCTGAACATACAGGATGCGACGACGGAACTTGCAGAAGTTGAAACAAACTCAGATGCCCGACATTTTTCCTCTTTCTTTTGCTTCGAAGTCTGGAACCTATATAGCTTCAAATAGGTCCTGCTTTTACTGTTCTCACATGACCTAGGTTAAACCCTGCGATTTTTTGAAAGAACAAAATCTTGTTTTGCACAAATGTGGAGAACGGCACGGCACTCTGAGCACAAAAGGATTTTTTGAAATTAAGAGATGGATTCTTGACCGGGGTATTGAGCCTACGACTGAATACGGCGCGCTACGACTCAACAACGGAAAACAAAAGGTAAACAACCTAAACACATTGAGACACGCTCGGAATGACTCAAAACAAGAATCGAGACAATCAAAACAAAAGACACGACACACAGACGGGTTACAAAGACGAGAGACCTCTCAGTGCACGAGGAGCCAGTTTCTCCGGGTATTATTCCCATCTTTTCTGATTTGTGATTCTCATATCACTCGGCCCTCAGGCTCGGTTTTTCTCTCAAAACCCTTTTGCTCACTTTTCTCTCATCGCACATCTCTCTATTCTTTATTCTCTCATTTTTCATCCCTCCCCAGGGTGATTATAAGATGAACAAGAGGTTACGGGTTCACACCCAACACTGTTAGCTCGCGGCTATTTCTTCCGGTGACGTCTAGTTGATGTTCCGGATGGGGAATGGAGCATCTTGGTCCATTCCAATCAGTGCTTTGCACTTAGCTTGGTACCTCGTTGTTTGGAGGATGTGAGAGCTTTCTGCCCTTTTGTGGTCAGCTTCAGTTGTGTCTTCTTCTGGCGAATAGAGTGCCCTTCTGGCAAGTATGTTGATAATGGGGAAAAGACAGAACATCTGACTCAACTGTGCCCCTAGTTCATCATTTTGACCATTTTTTGTTTTGGTTTTCTACTAAAACAATTTTAACCAAAATGAGAGTTAGATTAACACGCTTGTTCGATTTTCTGATTTAAAATCATGCAAGTTAGGCTGTGAGCACTGAAAATTTTCCCTTTTGGGGTCCAAGAAATGGTCCAGTTTTGGAAAAATGGAATAATTTTTGAGAGAAAATTAGTCAACCTCATTAAAATTTCTCAAAAACTATTTTTGCAAACAACCACTGCTCAACGAGCACGGAACCTACTCTTGAGGTGCACAACCTTAGATCCGAAGGAAAATTGCCCCTTGCCTGAAGGGAGCTGCGTGGCAACGGAAAGTTGTCTCTAGTCTGAATAGCACCACAGCACATTGTATGGCAACGGAAAGTTGCCCCTTGTTTGAATGGCACCGCAGCGCATTGCAATCAGCCTTCAAGGTGACGATCACAACCGAACTCTCGGATACAGAGAAGATAAAGATGACCAAAGCCATCACATGGACATAATCGAATTTGAAGTGTTTTACGACTGGACTTCAGAATGAAGTTTCCTACGTATTCCAAAGATGGGAATCAAGCCTCACGTAGTTCGGGGTTAAGGTACACTCGGGTATTTAACTTCTCCTTTTGCGCTCTAACTTTTGCTAAGGTCGCCCTTTCTGGGTTTTCAACCTTGCGAGCTTTGTTTTTCTTCTTTTCGATTCTTTTTTTTTTCTTTTTTTTTCTTTTCTTTGCATTTTCTTCATTTTTCTTTTTTTTCATTCTTTGCATTCTTTTTTTTTTTTTTGTTCTTTTTCTTCTTTTCTTGCTCTAACTTTTGCCTGGGTCGCCCTTCTGGGTTTTCGGCCCAACGAGCCTCTCAAGGGTAAAAGTGTAGCTTTGTCCATGTCAGATGGTTTTGAGATCTTGAAGTCATCTGAATCCAGAAGATTGGCTGCTGTTTGCTGACGATGCAGGAGTCCTTCCAATGGGGGGCTGAATTTGCCCCTAGTGTTGTGGATAGGAACTTGGTGACTCATCTTTGACTCTTCGAGCGCATCTGACATTTTTGCCCCTTGTTCGCCGGGGAGGGGGCTTTTGATTTAACTTCGCAAGCTTCCTTTGATCACATATGATATTTTCGCCCCTAGTTCATGGGCTGCTTCTGATCCGGCCACACGGGCCTTATATTGTGGTTGACCGTTGAACATTCTGAGTTAAGGTTCAAGGTTCGAAAACAAAGAGGGATCGAGTCTCGAGGCTGAGAGCGATCCTAAGCTGCACGATCTCAAGAGCGATTCCACACAAGTATTCGCAGGATCGCGCAAAAATATTTTTTTTGAAATCTTTTAAGAAAGCGACTAATCGTTCGTGTGGAAGATGATGTGAAACCAATCTAGATCAAGCCAGGATCTTTCTCAGTACTCACATTAACAAACATGATCTCATTCATTAAGGGCTTAGCATGCCTCTCTTTCTCTCAATTGATCAATTTTTTTTTTTTAAAATCCCGAGGAATTCCTTCCTCTTTGTTTTCACCGCAGTGTTCAAAAAGTTTTGAAAAACTTAGGTCAATGCAATGATTTTAGAGCACAGAAGAGCAGGTGAGATGGTCCAGCATTTCATTCTAGAATTGTTGGCACAACAAGCTCGAAGTAGCAATAAGCAAAAATATGACAGCCACGGCCGTTCTATTCGGATTCCTGGTTGCAACTGGCTCTACAGCAGAGACGGACTCAAGAGAAATCAAAAGGATAATTACAAAACAAAAACGGTGTTCGAGGCAACAACCTCGGGATCACCTGACATTCTATACAATGGGACTGACTCGATACAGCAAGATAGACCCTTAAGCAAAAGACTGACTCAAAATAAAGAGACAGACTCAAAATGAAACTGACAAAACTGACTCAACACCCAAACCAAAAATCACAAAATTAGCATACACAGATGCTCAACATAGTGCGTGCCAAACGCCACATCTGAAATACACCGAGCTCCGCCCGCAGGTGGTCCAGCCCCTGATCACATACTTGCAGTATCCTCGAAATCCAACAACTCAGCAGTGACAGACTTTGCTGAGATAGGTGGGAGGATGACCTCATTATCGATCAAATCTTGCACTTCATGGCGAAGACGGAAGCAGTTATCGGTGCTATGACCAGTTTGCTAGTGGTACGCGCAGTACAAGGTAGCATCATGTGAGAGAGGGAGATTCTTCAGGAGAGGCCGAGGCTCGAGGGGTTTAAGATGCCCCTTGTTAACCAAAATTTGAAATGCCCTAGACAGAGGCATGTAGAGGGCGTGAAAGACTCTGCGTTCTCGAGGCAGGTACTTCGGAGTTTGCTGACTTTTGCCGGACGCACTGGCAAAAGGATCGGCAGGTGCCGCCTTGGCTTTCTGATCTTTTCCTGGTGCAGGGTTAGAATTGGAGGGAACTGTTCTGGCATGACGGGGCCTATCCCGATTTTCTGTCCGGCTGGAACTCCCTTCAGTTGGAGTGGGGAAAGCATCACCCACAGTTTTAGCCACCACTGCGAATATGTGCTGTTTACTCAATCCTCCGGCTTTCAAAGCCTCGACTGCCCACAGCAGTTGTTCAACGGGATCGGCATCTGTTCCCACCTTATTCTTACCTCTGGCCTCAGCTTGATCGAGGGTTTGGGTTGCTATATCAGAGCGAAACCTGGTTACTGTTGACACGTCATTGCTATAGCTTGAGACAGCCTCAGGTTGGCTGAGCTCGATCACAACTCGCCCCAATAACGGGGGCTCTTGCGGTACGCAATTCCCGCCGTAGGATGGGGTTGGTGGCAAAGCCGACATTCCGTAGGCGAGATCAGCCACAGATCGCTGAAGATCGCCGATCATTCCCATCAATTCAAACGTGGTGGGCTCACGAGCTTGACACAACTGTGGCGTCCAGACCGAGCGTGCAGCAGGCGACCTGGGCGGATGCGGTACATCAACATTGGTCTCATCCTGCAAGATGATTCCTTGGTCTAATGCGGCTGCCGTAACCACAATTTCCTATAAACTTTGCGTCATCATAAGTCCGCTGAACTGAATGGTGACTGACGGATCAGATGTCTATCGTGCCTCAGCAAAGGAGAACACTGGCTATTCTGTACTAAATCTCTGAACCCCCACCCTGAAAGAGAAAACACGCAGCATTTCGGCCCAATCAGAACAGACACAAGCATAGCTGAATAACTGTACTCTACTACTGATCACTGTTCCCCAAATCACTGCCCCTAAAACTGAACCTGATACCCGCAGATAACTGATTCCCAAAATACTGAACTGGTGCCCGCAGGCCTGATGCCCGAACTGATACATGCATTTCCCTGTAGAGACGCACTCTAAAAGCACATAACAGATAAGTGAGAGCCAAAACACCCCTATGTTGGGGTAGGGTTTCCCTGTCCTATTTTGTCAGGAGTTAGGGTTTCACTACGCACGCAGCGGTTTCAAACAACCTATATCGGGTAAGCAACTTGTCCTAGTTTGGAATGGTCACTACGGATTCCGAATATGCACTAGGTCGAATGGTCAAAAGGGTGCCCCAGTAAAACCGGGGTTTGTGTTCCCATACTGGCAGAGCCCGTAACCGGTAAGCCTTATGGCACGCAGCCTCTGGCAAACCGCTCAGGAATAGCAGATGGCAAACACGGTGTCCTAGGCGCACCAATGCACATGCAATGCAAAGAAACACATAAGTGTAATCAAAACAAGATATCATGAGTTCAAGTCAAGTTCTCTAAATCCCCAACAGAGTCGACAGAAACTGTAGACGTCCCTAAACGCCCCGGGAGGATGAGTCCCGTTCTGTTCATTTTGGGCTCACTACAGTTCAGGACTCAAATTGTCACGGTTCTTAATCTGAACCAAAGAGTCCAAATCCGGCAAATCATTTTGAGAAAACAGATTTTTTTGAAAGAAGTGCCAAACATGGACTACTTTGCCAGATATAGAGTCGCCACCTAAATATTTTATTTTGGGAAATTTAGGAAACCCTGACTCGTGCCTAAGGCCACGTGTCCATCATCACCAAAGTTGCCTCGGCTCGGGAACTTGGGTACGATTGGGGAAGGTCACTTCGTGAGCACCCCCGCTCGCCCGATCAAAGATCGGCCTTTACTAACCATGATATCTAGTTTTGAAAATATTATGCATTCTTATTCCGGTTATTAGCCTAGATTTACTACGTGATGCACACAGCATACAAGTATAGACCGGATCGCCTGAATTGGAACAAAACATTTCATGTTTGTTTTTGAAAGATGGTTTGCTACTCGCAAGTAGGCTTAAAATGCAGATTTTGCCATCCTCAGGTGGGCTTTAGAAAAGATGGTTTTGCCACTATCTAGTGGGCTTAAAACTCGCGGTCAATGCATTGTTCCAATCCAAATAACCCAACCTTCACCCACAGACATTCAGGCAGTTATATCACATAAGCAAATAGCCTCATGGTAAGCATACTATCATGGCAGTCACTCACACACATGCAAGGATGCTAAAGCGTAAAAACTTACCGAGTACTCCAAGCCAAAACAGAAACTATGTTAGAAATCCATGCATGATCCTAACTATACAGAAATGCCTGATGCAACACATGCAGGAATGCAACTAAGATAGGCTCGGCTATTCTAAACATGGCATATGGAATGCTACAGCTAACATGTATTCAACTTGGAATTGAAATACAATGCAGTGAGTATGATGCGCCGAGCCCGGTGCATGCAAAACAAATGAATGAATGCAAACATGCTGTCATACTGTATGCTAATTAAAACATGCCCTAAACTAACCATCATAAGCTGGTAAATAAAAGGGAGAAAGACGTGGGGTTGGAAGACATACATCACACGCACGCACACTTATTACAATTGTGCCCTCACTCGGAGGGTCCGAATAAATAATACAGTCTCAAATAAATAATACAGTCCGAATAAGTACAAAACCCTAATTAATTAATAAATTAACTAGGAAAGCAGTAAATTAGCATGCAAGCCCATGGACCGCCTCAGCTCTGTTCCGAATGATGAATGATGCATGCTTGAGTTGCCTTGCGCGGAAATCCATTGCGATGCCCCAATTAGCCTCTGTTTACAATTAAGCCCGGAATATTGCACGAAGCTCCAAAAGACTGCCGGTTTCTGATTTGCTGCAACAGAGAGCAAGAAAGGGGCATGGCAAAGTATTTTCACATATGTATGCATGACTACTCTTCAGGGAGTGTAGTCCTCGATCCTCGTACCACTAATCACGCATCTCGATGCATATGGCCGAGGAGTCGAATTGCACGACTCAATATGAAATGAATGCACATGAAAACACAACAAGACCTAGACTCCATCATGGATAATCCGGAGTGTCAGCGACCGGGAATTGAGACACGTCTTGTCACTCGGAGTACGAAACGTCCCTCGTTTCCCGTGCTTGGACTAACTCCTATCCCAAACACAATGCAATATGCATGACATGCATGAATGCAATCCTAACATGCAACCTAGCATACGCAATGCTATGAAATGGCATACACAATGCAAGATGCAACAAGGCATACACAATGCTCTAACATACAACCTAGCATGCGCAATGCTATGAAATGAAATGGCATACACAATGCACAATGGACTTACACCAACATGAGTGGACCTCAGCCACACTCACATCAGTAGCCATAAGATGAAAATGAGACACTCGAGACGCGTGCACACATGCACGCAAACCAATGACCGATCCTAAGGCACAAATGCCACTCTAACAAGGCATGGCAAGGCATGAAATATGGCATACAAACATGCAAGTTCCAGCACTGAAATGTGATGCAAAATGATCCCGAAACATGGAAACATGGCACCCGATGCATGAGATGAGCCCCGAAACTCAAAACTAGGCACATGTATTGACTTATAGCTATACAAAGCATGCATTATTTGACTATGAAGCACAAAGACAGAGCCAAGGCAGTCCCAAAACATGAACATTTCTAGTTCAAAGCATGGCCAAAAGATGCTAGCAAGATGGACTAAAATAGCATGCAAAATTAACTAGCCAACATGGGTTTACATGGCATGTGCATGAAGCGTATGAGAACTCATCAAACCAGAAAAAATCAGTGAAAAAAACATGCCAAAATATACCCAAATAATCACTGAAATGCAGCCAACATGTGTAAAAATGATTAGCTCCTTTAGAGGGGCATACAAGGGGTTATTAAGCAAATGCATCAAGGACACTTAGCATGGAAAAATTAACTCTGGAAATCAAATATGATAGCCCTAAAACACATCAAATTGGCCCTGAAATCAGTCAACAAAGCATGCAAGATAGGGCCTCTTTGGAAGGCCAAAAAGACCATCAAGCAAAACAAGGTGAGAGGGGGCCACCCCCCTCTGCTTTTGAGGCTCAAAATAGTGTGTTAGCCACTGAAAATCCACTGGATTTCAGTGGCTAGAAGGCCAAACAAAGCATGCAACAAGGGCTTAGTTGTAGGGCTCAAAATAAGGGGCAATCAAGCATACAAGGAAGCATATGACCTCAAATGAAGGAATTCCCTTAATCAAACATCAAGAGGGCCTCAACAAAAAACTTTTTCCAGTTTATAACAAATCTCAAAAAAGTTTACAAATGAGGCTTAAACATGGTGCAAAAATAGCCCTAAAAGAGAGATAGAGGACAAGAGGTAGTAGCTGGCCTCAAACAGCAAAGAGCCCTTCAACAAAGTTGAAGAGGGGCTCAAAATAAGGCACTTTACAGTTTAGATAGAAGCCCAGAAATGCTTAAAAACAAGGCTAATATATTATGCAAAATAAGCCTTAAAAGAGGGATAGAGCACAAAGGGTGAGTAGAAGACCTCAAACAGAGAAAAGTCCTTGATCAAACATGAAGATGAGCTCAAAATAAGACTATTTTCAGTTTAGGTCGAAGCCCAAAAATGCTTGCAAGTATAGATTATTGATGAAGCAAAAAAATGCAAGTTTAAGAGAAATAGGTGCTTACCCTTGAAGAGCAGCAAATCAAGAGCTTTTGGTCCGAAATTCTGAGCTTTCAACCTCTTCAAATGGCCTCCAAAGTGCTGGAATAAGTGATGGAGGTGGTAGGTTATGGGGTGTAGGGTAAATATGCAAGACAAATGGTGTTTTTGAAGCTTGGAAGAGAGGGATATGGAGGTTGTATGTATAATGCTCTAGCTGGTTTTTTGTAACCCTTAGAAATGGAGGTGGGGTGCTGGTTATATAGAGGAGAGAGGCCAAGGGAAAAGGGGGGAAAAAACAATTCAAATTTCCCCCCCAAAAAGGCAGACCCACAGGCAGGGGTCTGGTGCAAAACAGCTGGCACAGCTGGCATGCACCAGGAGGGAGAAATTTGGCCGGCCAGGTTCAGAGGGTTTAGGTGGCCGGCCGGCCACCTCCCCTGGTAGGCCGGCCAGGTGCAAAAGGTTCATGACAAATTGTTGGCCGGCCACCCCAAGAAGGTGGCCTCCCAGGTGAATGCAACACAACTATGTGGAGAAAAACCAGAAAATGTAACCCAGGAGAGAGAAAAACCAACTTTTTAGAGGGGTTCAA
Source organism: Camellia japonica (assembly GCA_030407325.1). Lineage (NCBI taxonomy): Eukaryota > Viridiplantae > Streptophyta > Magnoliopsida > Ericales > Theaceae > Camellia > Camellia japonica. Next base: position 129,308,908 of record JAPPVO010000029.1, on the reverse strand, counting down.
AAGGGTCAGGAAGATTTGTTGGCCGGCCTACCCGTATTGGTGGCCTCCCAGGTGTGTACAACACAATGGTGTGGTGGAAAGTCAGAAAAAGTGGCCCAGGAATGGGAAAAATCAGCTTTCTAGTGAAGAAAAGGGGCGATGAAGAGCGATGAAGGAATAAAGCTGGTTTTCAGAACAATTGCTGGCCTCCCACCCTTCTACAACCTTCCTAACAATGAAAATAAGGTCTCCGCCAAAAATGAACCCAAACCGATGTAAAACGAAGGTTCGGGGGCCAAAACGCGCGGCCGGGGGCCCCGAAAACTGACTATTAAGCACCGGAGGTGGCGTCTGACCACGAAGTTGGTCTCTCGAGCCACAGTGTCCCTCAAAAGGGAGGAAACAAGGTGTATGCCAAAAATCGGAGCAAACGGAGTTGGTTAAGCGGTCCCGAACCGAGGCACACGGCCGACGGCTCCGAAAACCGAGAACCGGGCTCCAAACGGGAAAGATGGCCTACGACCACGAAACATAGCCTACGGCCACTGAGAGATGGTCTACGAGACCTCTCCCTCCCTTCGGGAGGAGAAAACGGGACCTGATTCGCAAACCGAGGCAAGGCATAAAAGAGTCCGGAAGTCCGGAGGCAAGGCTCGCAGCCGTGACTCCGCAATCTCAGAACGAGCACAATATGCAACATCACCAAGCGCTTAATCGGTGACGTCTGAGTCTTAAGGTCAGTCAAAAATGGGGTGTCTACAACCCCGCAGCCCGGGGTGCCTCTAATGTTGTAGCTAACCTCAACCCCAAGTCCATAGGGGCATTATTGGTCCAAGATGTAGATGGAGCAAAACGCCCGGTGTATTACATCAGCCGGAAGATTCGAGGAGCAGAAGTCCGATATACTCCGGTAGAGAGACATTGTTTAGCTTTGGTATTCACCGCCCAAAAGCTCAGACATTACTTCTTAGCACATCAGATTCAGATTATTACTAGAAGTAATCCAATCCGATACCTCCTCAGCAAGCCTGCTCCAACCGGGAAGGTGGCAAGATGGTTGTTAGCACTGGGTGAATTCGAGATCACATGTGTAGCTCCCAAGGCAATCAAAAGCCAAGCCTTAGCCGATCTCCTTGCCCAATTTCCAAGTGGTGACTATGAGCCAGTGAATGAAGAATTAAGGGGAGAAGTGCATGCAGCTATGGCTTCCGAGGAAAGCTTTTGGACATTGAGCTTTGACGGAGCAGCAGCCAGAGGGAAAGGAGGAACCGGGATAGTCCTTTCAAGCAAAAGTGGAAAAAAATTATATTTGTCTTATAAACTGGATTTCCATTGTTTGAATAATGAAGCCAAGTATGTGGCTCTTATTTTAGGCTTGATAGCAGCTGAGAAGCATAGTATCAAGAAGATTCGGATTCGGGGGGACTCAAAGCTAATAGTGAAGCAAGTTTCAGGACAGTTCGTCTTAAAGGAGCCGCCTTGGCCACATATCGAACAACAGTCCAAAGGCTTCTTGACAAATTTCAGAAGGTCGAAATAGAGCATGTGCCTCGCTTTGACAAGAAGTTTTCAGATGCCCTCGCAACATTAGGGGCAAGAGTTGATATTCCAGAGGAGGAGGCGACAATTATTATCAAGAAGAGAACAGAGCCTTCAATAATATCGAGGACAAAGACCTTCTGGAGGACTAGAGAGGAGAAGTCCTCAAACAACTCAGAAGCAAAGTTGGAAAACTGACTATGGCCAAGCTTGCCTAATTCATAATTATTCAAGGTGAACTTTACTTCCGAGGAGGTATCGGATTCCTAGCCCGGTGTGTTGGCCAACAAGAGGCAAGCTTCTGACTACAACAGATTCATGACAAGTCTTGCGGGGATGGGGATATTAGTTTATATAGAAGAATCCAAAGATAAGGCTATTATTGGCCCGAGATGGAGAAGGCCTCAAATCAACTTCAGAAAGAATGCCCCAAGTGTCAGTTATACGTCTGAGAGGATGAGGGTTGCTTTGAAATTGATACCCCTAACTGGAGACAAGTCTACATTGACTATCTCAAGGAGGGGACACTACCTGAGAGCCCGAGGGACATTGCACACCTCAAGAGGAGAGCGAGGCGGTACTTTCTTGATCAGAATAAGCTTTACAGAAGAAGCATTGAGGGTACTCCCCTGAGGTGTCTCTCCAAGGAGGAGTTGGATCTAGTTCTCAGAAGAGCCCACGAAATTGAGCATCAAGGAGGGGCTCGGTTGTTCGAGCAACTTATATAGCTTGGGTATTATTGGCCGACCATGGAGTCAGATGCGTCCCATCACGTGAAGAGGTGCCAGACTTGTCAAAAACACGGAAATTTGATCCATGCTCCAGCCGTAGACCTGCATAGCATCCGAACGCCATGGCCATTCCATACCTGGGCTTTTGATTTGATAGGGCCCATCTCCACACCTTCCAAAGGGTACAAGTGGATTCTCGCAGCTACGGAATTAAGCACAAAGTGGGTCGAAGCAATCCCTCTGAAGAACGCTACGGCGCAGTCGCGAACTTCATCAAGGAAAATATCATTTGCCGGTTCGGAGTGCCGAACACCATCCTCTCGGACAACGGCACACCCTTCTTAAACAAATATGTGAAGAGCCTCCTAGAGACTTACCAAGTGAAGCATCACAAATCCACACCCTACTATCCAAAAGGGAACAGGCAAGCGGAGGCCACAAACAAGACACTGATAAGGATTCTGAGCAAGATGATGGATGAATTTGGTGGGACTTGGTCCGAACAGTTGATAGTAGCCCTATGGGCGTATCGCACTTCAAAGAGAAAGCCAACTCAAGCAGCTCCTTACTACCTTGTGTATTGGTCCGAGGCAGTGTTACCTATAAAGTTGGAAACACCATCTGCTCAGATGGCTCTCGCCTCGGGGATGGTACTAGAGCCTCGAACCACCAGATTGGAAGCATTAGAGGAAAAGCATGACAGAGCCGTAAAAGTCATGGAAAGATATCATGAGTCCATCGCCCGTGCCTATAATCAGACTGTGGTGCCAAGAAAGTTTGAAGAAGGTGATCTAGTATGGAAGATCGTAGACCCAACCATGCAAGGACAACCCTTGCCCAAGTTTTCTTCGAAATGGGAAGGGCCCTACAGGGTGGTTCAAGCAAGCTCAAGCGAGTACTACAAGCTTGTAAGGGTTGAAAGATGGCTTCCGAACTGGCCCGCTCAAAGCAAAGTTTATCAATTGTTACTACCCGTAGATATACTCATCTATGTTGAAATTCATTTTCATTTTCTTACTTTGTCTAAAAGTTGTATTTCCCTTACGTTATGAAGAAGTTGGTTTTCTTTATGGTGTATGTTTATCCCATCACTTGCAATGAATATATTATACTTTTGTCAAGAAAGTTGAAGAATTAATGAGAATATTTCAGCTTTTATAAACATGTGCATATGATTGTTCTTTCCATTGTATCATTCGAAATAAATATTTTATCAAGTAGAATGAGAAAACAATGCGAAAATCTCCAAACAGCAAAGATTTTGTCATTTCATTGCATTGTCTTAGATAAAACATTTTTTATCGAAAGGGGCAAGAAAGTAATACAAAAAAAAAAAAAAAAAACTCTTAATCTCTCCTAAAAACATCCTCAAAGAAGCTGCCCGTCACATCTACATTCTGAGGACAAACAACAGAGTGTGCCTCTAAAGTCTCTAAGGCCTGAGCATAGCCCGACTCAAGTTCACGAAGAGTTGCCTTTGTCTCATCTATAGAGGTCCGACCAGAGGCAAGCATAGACAAAACTTCCACCCGACGACTGGTGTTCGAAGCTATATCCAGGCGCTTCTGAAGCCATGATAAATCCACTTGGTGACGCTCTATGTCAGAGATCCCCTGGTACGCTGTCTCGACTACTTTCCTGTTAAGGTCACACAGCCGTTGCCTGTCCAAGCTATATCGGATAGTGGCAAAGGATTCAAGAAGAGCAGTTTGAATGAGTGGACATTGGCAAGCAAATGAAGCAAAGGTCTCAGGGTAACTCGAATGCACAAGCTATAGAACTGAAGCAAACTCAGGAGCTACCCAATAATGGAGAAATGATACTTTGCCAGAAGCTGAAGGAGGAACTGGGGCCGGAAAGGTACTAGTCTCAAGAATCTCCCCAATGTCTATTGGGTTAGATGAACCACCCAGAGGGGTAACTTTCGGCAGAGGTCCCGAGCCTGAGAACGCAGATCGATAAGGGGAAAGACCAAAAGCATCACTATCAAAGTGGAAATCACTGAGATTCAGATCCAAAACATTCGAAGGCAGTTGCGATGATGAGCCTCTAGCAGTCGTCTCAAAGGCAGGTGTCTCCTCTTGAGAAGGAGAACCATGAGGAGTCACAAAGAGAGTTGGAGCAGAGTTCGAGGCAGGTGAAGGCAGGACACCGTAGCAGCCAACACTGAAGAAAAGATAAAGAAGTCTTATTAGGGGCAGGGAACAGTAAAGCCATTTGAGTAAAAAATTCTCACAGATAGAAGTAAATGACAAACTTCAGAAAGAAAGATTACCTGAGGGAGAATCATTATGCAAAGCCGGGGCAACTGAAGGGCTCCTAGCATCAACAAAGTCACTTGGTCGTACAAGGGGCACCTGATCGATCTCAACATCTAATGAAGCCAGAATAGTAGCAGTCATCCTTGAAGAAGGAAGGAAGCCCGGAGGATGAGAATCACCATAAGTACCAGAGTGAATCTCAGAGACTTCTAGCACATCCACCTCCACACTATTCCCAGAGGCACACCTCATCTCTACATTGCTTCTAGAAGCATGGCCTGCGGCATCAATTTCTGTGGCACCAGTCCCTTCAATAATCTCAGCATCAGAGCCACGGTTCTCAATAATCTCAACATCAGAACAGTGAGCCCTAATAACCTCGTCACCAAGATAGCGCTTCTCCTCAGGAACTGAGCGATAAGGGGAACATCTGACTAATGGAGAGGCATCCTCAGTCACGATAGGATGGTGACGACGCATACGTGGGGCAAGGTCACAAAAATGATCAGAAGACTCAGCCTCATCATCATCATCTATAATTGCTATACAAGGGGTGCGCATCTTCACGAGTCTTGCAGACAAAGGGAGGGTGTCGTCCAGGTCTGAGTCTGGCCTAGTAGAGACAGCATGGCCAGTAGCCACGGTACTGAGAACGTCAGCAACCGCAGGGTCCTACACAACAGGGGAAAATAAAAAGTGTTCATTTAAGAAGGTATAGTCGCAAGAAGGAAAGTAACTTCAAATCAAAAAAAAATTTGGTACCTGATGGGGCCTTTTGGAAAGGCAAGGAGTGGAAAGACTGGCATCAGAAGCCCTTTTGTGGGCCATCTTCTTAAGGCGGGTCGTCTGAGGACCAGAGGCCTTATTCAAAGGGGTTGGCTCTGGAGAAGCGATTGCCAAGCTAGAAGCAGACACCCAAGCCGGAGGGTCAATTAGAGCAGAGGAAGTGAAGAAACTCTCATACATATGGTCAGATTTCCGGCTCTCAGGCAGTCGAAGAGAAGAGTCCTTCTTATAAATCGGCGGAGGCAAACATATGGTCGGTCTGCTCTGGACAAACTCAATAAATGCATCAATATTCTTCCGCCAATATCTCCTGAAAGAGGGGGTGAAACCCCCTACTCGGCTTAAGCCTAGCATTGTCAAAGAGCCGGATATAGGAAGCATGGTATGTACGAGTCTGCGAGTAAAGTGCCCGCAGCTCTCCGAAAAAGATAATAAAGGAGGTGCTGGGCCTGGGGCACACTGGTCAAACCCGAATTGGCATGCTACTCTGTTAGGTCTGTAGACGGTGCTATCAACGCCTTCCTCATGCCATACCGGTAACCAACTCGGATGAGCCATCATTAGCATATCAACAAGGTATGCAGAGATACCCCTCGGCAAGGGAAAAGACACCAGGCGAGAGGAACCATGATAGATAAGCGGTGTTGCCACACCCACCGATGGGCATATATAAGGGCGTGCCGCAAAGCGCTGGGGATCATCCACCAAAGTATTCAAGGATAAGGTGGAAATGACACGTGACCAACGTGTGATCAACGGTTGGCAAGACTTCGCTTTCTCAAATGCGCAAGACCCATCAGTACCGAGTATGGGGATACCATCTTTATCCACTATCTCCCAAAGAACCTTTGCCTCGAATACAGTCGGAGTAGGGGCAAACTTTAGGAACCTCTCGAAGAAAAAACAAAGCAGGAATTGACTGTGGATGAAGGAGACAGGCTCATATTGACCCACAGAACAAACCATGTCTCAATGTAGTAGATCTAACCGGTAAGCAAGATTCCCAAGAAATAGTGGAGCCAAAGGAATTCGATCCCGTCTGAAGAGCCTAACTGCTAAGGGGAAGACAAAAGCATTGAGAGAATCCGGAGGTCTGCTCATAAGAATGAAGAATGAAAGGAAGCAAGCCAGAAATCTCAAAAAATAGAGCCTAGAGCCATACATCGGGCCGACCTCATACTCCTGAGAATCAGGGCCAACATCTCTAGCTAGGGGCTGAAGATCCCTGAAGAAGTGGCGGATCCATGCGGTGTAGGAGGCACGGTCCGTCCTTACTCGATTGGTCCTTCTTGCTGAACCATCAAATACGGAACTCCACTGACCACAAGCTTGAAGATTTAACTTTAGAGATTGGATCAAAGAATCATCCTCGGAGTGTGTCTGCTCAGGGTAGAAAGCATCAGGGCCGGTCACTTCCAGACGCAGCAACATGAACACATCCTCGAGGGTGGGCCTCATCTTATGCTGGCCAGGTATGAAAGTGTGTGTCTCGGTGCTCCACCGAAGAGCCATGGCTTCAAGGCTAGCATTGTTGCAGCGGATGGATAGGGATCAAGATATTTTCATCGGGACCAATAGCCGGGCCTCCTGAAGCCGCTGACAGAGGCTCCTGTCCAAGAGGACATCATCGACCCACTCTTGCCAACCAAAAGGAGGGTTTGAAAAGGCCTTGAATTGGGGATAATAGTATGGAAAGTCCCCTTGCTCAACCCTAAAGCGTAGCACTGAAGAAGGGGAAATGAGGGCCTCATGTCCGGAGTCAGTGTCTTCAGAGAGACATAATGGAGCCCCCTTCGGAGACGGAAGAGAAGTGGTGGAAGTAGCCGCTCGCCAGAACGGGTCCTTCCGACCAAAATAAGGAGATTTCCTTCACTCGGACGCCGGAGGCACATCCCTCTCCTTCACGAGAGCCGGTTCTGATGACCCTGGGACAACAGATTTCTTTCGAGAAGACATATAGCTGAAATAACAGGTATAAATAGCAAGGAGTCGACCGTATCAAAATTCAAAATATCGACATTGAAACAATACAAATTCGTAGGAATTCAAATGAAATTTTGGCATCAACTATTCGTTTCTCAAAGAATCCATGAATTCAACAAATTCTACGAGGAATTTTTACACCAAGAATTCAGGCACGATGTCTACTATTCTAAGGGTTGCAACAATCAGTCATTTTATAATAAGATTTACATGCGACATGATGGGTTTATTAACAAATTCAACCTCGGACATCATCAACAATTCATTTTCTCGGGGTATTCACAAGATCAACGAACAACAATATGTAGTCCTATTCTATGCTACGGCTTTTGTTCTCGCAAGGAAAGTGTTCACAAAGTTCAAAGTGTTGGAGTATTATTCGTCAAATATATATGGTTTGAATATGGCATTATCTTCACCGAAACCACAATGATCAATTGCTCAATAACAAAATTTATGTTCAATATTATGAGTTTTATCATTGAAATCACTCCATCGGGCATCAACAACAATGACATCTTTGCTTACTCTACTCTTTTCGATATTATCAACATGGAGTGGTATAAAAAAATATATATATATATATATATATATCAACAACAAAAGTTACAAAGTTCAAATTATGAGTTCAAGATCTAGTAGCAGTGGTTCAGACACATAAGTGAGCAGTAAAATTTCGTCATTCTCAAAATTTAACAAGTCTCAACATCAGTGGAGATTCATATTCCAAGTGAGGATTCAAAATACATTTTTATCAAGCATTGTCATCAGATATATTATGTTCAAAATTGGTGATTCAATTACCTCAGTAAAGCAAAATTAGAAAAATGGAATTTCAGAGCACTTCTTTTCTTTCATTGGCCAAGCAATTAACAAGGATTTAGCAGAATTTTATTTTCTTTCTCAAAGAAAAGCAATGAGTAGCAAGCAGCAAATCAAGATTATATATATATATATATATATATATTTCAGATGTAGAGTTCAAGATAGCGGGCTTGAAGTATTAACCCATGGACTTGTGGTCTCAAGCTTTACAAATCCCAGCATCAATGGAATTGAAAATCACAAGCATTAGTATTAAGGACCAGTGGATTAAAGTTCTTAGAGTAAAAAAAAATCCATTGAAATTGGAGACTCTACAAAGTTTCTTTTACATAGGAGCTTCCACCAAAATAAAAATTCAGAGGACTTACTCACAGATTTACGCCAGTGGAGGAAGAGCACGGCCAAGTCGGAGTCAATGTGGGAAGCAGAAAATAGGCCACGAATGGGTGGAACCAATACCGAGGATAGCCAAGGTAAATCGATAACAGCACGGGCAGTGGGCGAGAAAGAATATAGGTAGACCGACGCCGCGTTGAGTGGGCGGCGTGGTCGATAATCAGTTATGGTTGACGAATGAAGCACCGGTGCAAGAGCTGGGCATGAGACGAACAAACCACGTGAGTTGAGTAGTCGGCATTGGACGATCGAGTCCGGAAGCGGCGGTGGTGCCGCAGAAAAGTTGGTGACCACACATGACGTGTTGAACGGGCGGCGTGTGTGGTGGGTACTGGAATAACAGACGAGGTCGGCGAAGAGGTCGCAGCAGAGAGGCTGACAGTGGGTTGGCAATGAAGCTGCAGCGGAGACGATGACAGCGACGGAGCTTGGAGCTGCGGTGGAGGTCAGTGAGCAAGTGGCAGCAGCCTATGGTGTTGTAGAAGTAGATTTTTTCTTGAAGAAGAAAAGCTGGGTTGGTCTCGTTCAAGAAGAAGAAAAGTTGGGTTAAAGAAGAAAATGTATGCCACTGGTTTCAAAAAAAAAGAAAAGAAAGAGAAAGGTTGATTGATTTCGGTAGCTGAGCAAAAAAAGTTTGTGAGGTTTAGGGTTTTGGGCCCTTTTCCTTAAATAGAAAAAAAGGGTGTGATGCATAGAATATGCCCTCAGATATTCTGAATATATATATATGCATATATGTAAGAGGCCTGCCTATTTCTAAGCACATAAAAAAAATGTTTGGACGTTGCATTTTTAATAATAAAAAAAAAGGTGAGTGCTTTGTTTTTTTATTATCTTTGGCTTGAAAAAAAAGTGACCTTCAGATGTTCTAGAGAAATAAAGAGATTTGGAGTCATGCAGGTTGTTCAAAGGAATTAAAAAAAAATAAGGTTGACTTTCAAAAAAAAAAAAAAGGGCTAAAAAAATATATATATATATTTATTTAATATTATTTGTCAATTTTATCCGTAATTTACGGTGAGTCCTCAGCTTTATCCATAGATTCTATCAAGACCAAATATTTCCGAAGACGTAATGTGAAGTATGGCTGACAAGGTGAAACTATGCATGTCCGAGAAAACTAAAATTTCTTTTACACACAAGGGGCAAATGTAAGAGGAGCTAATTTGAGCCCACTAAATTAATTAGGCCCAATAGTCCAAGGTTGGTGGGCCCGAATTTATCGTAAGTCCAAGATTGGTGGGCTTGGATTTATCGCCATAAAACGGGCCGAATCGCTCTAAGCCTCGAAAGGGTTCGGATCCACGAACTTAGAGACTTACTCAGGCTCGGACTCGAAAGGGTTCGGATCCACGAACCTAGAGATCCGAAGCAATTGGCTTCGAACGGATTCAGACGCAATCTAGAAGTCGTTTCGTTAATGAGTCCCAGAACACTAGTAGGCTCGGAGCTTTCCGGGATCTACGCACCAGAACCATGGGCGTAATGGAGTTCGAACAAAGGACCCGATCCCCGAGGACGATGAGTGGAGATAAATTCACTCTTCAGTTAAATTAGCCTATACCCGGGTCGAGGTGGCACGACCCCGGAGGGTCCATGAGACTACCTCAGCCCTTTAGGATGATTGGGGATCATTGGTTAGGTGTGGCTAAGAAGAAGGGTTTGCCGAGAGGTTGATGTCTTCTTCGAGGGTTTTCCTCATCCTCGGAGAAGTCACCTCCTCGGACAAGGTGGTTAGAGAGAATATTCCCCATGTGCCTTGCATATGGGCTCCATCGTACATCATAAGGTGCCTATAAATAGCACCCACCCATAGCTTTACAGAGGATGGATTTTGGAGAGAAAACTCTTGGGAAAAAACTAATTTCCCTTCTCCATTATCAACCTTGAGAGTGAAAGTGGGAGATCCATGGGAGAGCCTTGCCATTATTCTCTCTCTAGCTACTTTGCCTTCTTCTTCACCCAATCTCTTATCTCCATCGTCTCTTCACTTTTGTGTTCTTAATTGAGACTATTGAAGAATCTAAGCCTCTCATAATCTTCTAGAGATTTCGAATTTTTCTTCAAGAATCTTCGAAGATCTTCGAATTTTCCAACAGCGTTCTTGAACCCTCTCATATAGGTTGGAAGGTCATTTGGTCACTGTTGGTGAGGCTCCAAACATGGTGAATGGAGTGCATATGTTTTTCTAGATGCGTGGGTTACAAAAAAATTTTGGGATGTCTTTGTGTTTTGGGTGTTAATTTGATTTCATAATTTTTTTTTCCTTGAATCTACACTGTAGCTTGTTGGTTGTCTTGCAAATGTGATTTTTATGATATATTGAAGTCATATAAATTTTAGTTATTTGTAATGGCGGATCTAGGGTTCATTTTGTGGTGATTTAGGTGATAAAAGGATTATATTTTTAAATGCAATAGTTTGATACAAATCTACGGTTGTAGGATAATAAAAAATTTCTCATTTTTTATTTTTTTGCATAAATTTTGCCTTGCTGCTCTACCTGACAAATTTGTGTTCATTTCCCCACTGCTTCACTTTCGATGAAGGTTGTGAAAAATTTGAAGGCCACATTACTTCTAATCCAATATAACCTCTTCTCATCCATTGAAATGGACATAAAATTGGACAAAAAGATTATCTACATTTGTGACGCCCCGATTTTACACTATTGGTTGCAGTCAAGGGAGAGTCACTAATGAGTCCTATGGTCAATAACCAAGTAAGATCCCAGATCGCCGGAGGAGTCAAATTAGCCTCCCTTCTAAGTCCAGCTTTCTTAGGCAGCGCACTACCCTTTTGACAGATTTTAAAAGGTATTGACACAAGGTCTCATAAGCAACGATAAGGTTCATACATAGAATATAATTACATAACAACCACAATTATACTTAATCCAAAAGATGGTTCCATTACATTACATCCCAAAAGAAAGCTTAAATCTTCACATGGGTCTTACAAATATCCAAAAAAGAAATTTCTAATTTTTCTAGGATAGCCAAAAGTCTTCGAAGGTTTCAGGCTCGTCGTCTCCAGCTATGAGTTCCTCTTCGTCACCTGGCATGATGCGCCGTGAGCTTTGAATGCCCAGTAAACACGCACACACCCCATCCCTTTTTCTCAATCCAATACACAATCACAATTATAACATCAAGTAGTAAAGCATGATACTCAAATAAATAAATAAAGGGTTAAGTTAGATGTTAGCAAACTAGAAATCCCCCAAAGAGATTTCGTCCTCCCAACCACAAGAATCGGACGCGGATTATTCGGTATGCCCCATCTTTTGCTGCTTTGTTGCAGAACTAACCTCGGATGCCTACCAACGGTTATGTACCGCTTAGCGTCAACCGCAGGGCCTCAAAAGAGACTGTAAAATAGGGCCTTGCCTGAATCCCTTCTTACACCAAACCACCTAGGGTCCGAATACAACCGCTCCGTTCAAGGGTTCCGAAAACCACTTGTGCAAGACTTTAATCTTTCATATAGGGAACGCATCCCAACAATCCATATATCACATATTCTCATCTTTTCATTACTCAAGTGTTCGAAAACCCAATACCCTCCCCATTAGGTTTCCCGTTGAATTAAATGTTTTAAATCAATGTTAGTCCAACTTATAAAACAATAATATCCATATAAGCATGCATTTTTAAGATGAGAAGGCCAATGACATAACCACAACACATATAATATCATGCCAAGATATGATCATAAGCTAATAAACGATCTCATGAACTCAAGGGTATAAAACATCCACACATAACACAATTTCCAGATTTAGTATCGCATAAAGATTAAAATGAAAGGTCTATTTTAGATCCTTCACCGGACTTGGCCTTCCTATGGTTCGTAGAGAATTTGATCTAGTTTCTAGAACATATTTTGGAAATGGGATTGCTTTTCTAGATTCCAAGTTATTTAGAAAACATTCCAGCGCTGTCCAGATTTTGTCCAGATCTATCGACCGTTACGAAAATTTGATTTTCTTGCAAACGACTTAATGTTTTTCGATGAAACCAATTTTATTTGAAAGCTAGCTCCTAAAGGAAGATTTTGACATGAAGTAGAGTCCATAATAATTTTGTACATTTGTTTAGAATTTCTGGAAGTGGGCTAGAAAAAATAGATTCTAAGGTACCATGTCCAAAACAAGAAGTTTTATGAGATAAGGGTTCCGCCAAGGGAAAGTTTTCGTTTCTTTTGTGAAGAAAACATGCTAACTAACATATATTTAACTCAGAAAATTTGCTTGAAAGAGTGCCCTTGGAAAGTTGAGAGATTGGCATAAAAAAAAGATGGTTTTGTGCCAAAATGGGGAAAAATACAAGAGAGATGGAATCAATACTCAACCCTTAGCATTTTTAACATAAGAACTCATTAATAATAGATCTGAAAACATTATTTAGAACCCTTGGAAACATGTATTGAAAAAAGGAAAATGAAAGAGAATGCTGTGTTTGTGGCTTACTTGCTACTTTGCACAAGAAGGCTTTCTTCTTTCTTCTTCTTCTCCTCTAGACTTCTCTCTCTTGCTCTCCTCCCTCTCTCTAGCCGAATGTGTGTGTGTGGGTGTGGTGTTTGTGCTTTGCCAAGCTAGGGGAGGTTGGTATATATAGGCAATTTTGATGTAAAATATCCTAAAAGCCCATTAGTTGGAAATGGATGGAAAGTTTAGGATTGGTTTGAAGTTTAAAGGAATAGAAGTGATTTTTTTTTGAAGGGGGGGGGGGGGGGGGGGGGGGGGTTACTCAAGGATTAGGCAACACTTAGTTAAAATGGAACTAGTTTTGGAATTTGCATCCTAGGTCTAGGGCACTAGGTTGTGTTTTTTTCTAGAATTTCATGATGATATATTTTGAAAATGGTCTCCTCACTTTCTCCTAGAAGGGCCGGCCATAGGGAAGGGTGGAAGGGCTATTTTATTTATTAATTTTTGGTCCTAGGGCACACTCCTCAAGGTGTGTGTATATATATATATCTTAGATGATTGATGGTACTTCAAGGTACAAGGTACAAGTGCTAGTTTTTGGGTAAGTTCTGAATTTAAATAAAGAGTGAGGGTTTGGAGTTAAATACATGTAACTTATGTAGAATTAAATTAGGTTAGGGAATCTAATCTGGCTAGGGTAATTCCTGTTTTGATAAAAATAAAAAAAATAGTAATGCTAACCGACAAGATTCGAATTAATTCAAGTAACCGAGGGGCTTTAAGAAAATAATTCAAACATTAGGGATTTTTTTTTTATAAAGTGAATACATATTTTAGGGGCTTCACAACATTTCTTTTGGGGCTGTCACTATATCATTTAGCTGTATTGTTTTGTCAACTCCCAGATCTTTTGTTATACAGTCCATAGTAATACACAAAAAGTTTGGTGCACCTTTTTGCCTTAATTTTTTTTGTTGTTTGTATTCCTACCCTGTTTTCAGTATATCAAATTTTCTGTTTCTGTTCCTACAGTCCATAGTAATTTATAAACTATTATAGAAGGTTATGCAAATTTGTTACTACTTGTTTAAGTTGTTCAATTTTTACATGTTTTTTGGCATGACATAATTCTTTAATATTTGAAAAGGATCTCTACTTTTTTTGGTTACCATCTCTTGTTTGTTGACAATGCATGTTTCACAAACTGGCTATAGGCTAGGAAATGTTCTGTGGGGTGTCTTTTGTGTGTGTGTGTATCTGTTTCATATCTTGTTTTGTATAAGGATCTTCATACCTTGTTTCAAGACACATGTTCTCATATCCTTCATTTCTCCGATTATAACACAAACTTGTTAACACAAAAAATGATGTCTATAACAAAAGTGTCACACCCATTGACCTGTTATTGTTGTTCTTGTCATGTCCTGAAACAAGTCACCAAAGAAACCATGGCCTCGATTATGTCAACTGCCACATCAACACAACTAGGCCCTATGTGTGATAGTGGCTACGGACACTGTGTCGTAAAGATTTTTCATTCTACAAAAAACCCAAGTCGTGCATACTACCAATGCCCTTGTGGAGTGGTGAGTACAAACACCTTCAGTTTTTAATTTCCCTGTAAAACCGTCACTCATATATTTTTTAACCTCAACCATGTGTCAATTAGATTGGATGGTGTGATGAATATAGCCGTCAAAGGCCTCCTGAGAATAATAGAGACAATGTCACTCGTTTTGAGGCTCGCTTGATTGATATTGAACAGACTCAACATGTACTTGAAGTAGGGACATGTGTTTTGTGCATCATCATCGTTATATTGTTGTTCCGTATGTAATTTATGTAACTGTGCTCCGATCCTTACCCTATTATTCTCACCATTATGTTTTGTTGCCCGAAACACAGTTTTATGTTATGTTCATAAACATATACTTTTATCATATGTTTCCACATGTGTTTGTTTTTGTTTGAAATAGTGTAAATGTTTATAACTGAAGCTTTTGGCAACCCATGACTTACCCTCTATACCACATTTGACACATAAATGATATGTTACACAATAATATTTGTAATGGTTGTATTGTTTGTATAAATATTTGTACTTCATCCCATTACACATAAACATTATAGTAGCATGACATCAAATTGATCCAGCCCTCATACCCTTCCGGCAAAAGGAAAGGGCAACAAGCTTATCATAAAGCTATTTGGGATGAGAAGTCCACACAGATCTTCTTGGAACTTGTACTTAAGGAAATAGAGGTAGGTAACAGGCTGCACACGGCAATCAGTTAGAACGGCTACTGGTCTTTGTCTAAGACTTTTGAGGCAGCAATTAGGAGGCAGCATGACATCAAAAACAACTGAATACAAGCACAATATTTTGAAGAAGGAATGGTGTGTATGGTCGAAGCTCATGGACTGCCAGCAAGGCCCAACTGGAATTGGATATGACCAAGTGATTGGGTTATTCAATGTATTACTCGATTGGTGGGCTAAAATAGAGAAGCTAAAGATCTCAACTTCAAATTAATTGAGCAACATAGTTTTGTGTTGATTTTGTTGTCCCATCCTTCCTTTAGTCAGCATATAGAATGGGACAACAGGCTATATTTTTTGTTTCTTTAACAACATAAGACACGTAAGGTTTCCATGAACAATGATTTTAGGCAGTGCAGTAGAACAATGATTTTTGGCATGGGACATAACACTGTACTTCTAATTTTGGTTGGACAATTTTGCACCTTATAACAATTACCAATTAAGTACAAACAAAATTAGGAAATTATTGACTTTGCATTGAAAGGTGTTAATTCTTTTCAAGTCATTTTCAGTTATTTCAGCCATTGTAGCTTGCTTTTCGTGCTTCTTTTGGATACGATTAGCCCTACAGTTCGGACTCACGTGATTCTGAGTCTGGTTCCACAAGTACAATGTGAAACAGATAAACACAAAAGAGTCCAAATACGGCAAACCTTTTTAGAAAATTAAGTTTTAATCAAAAAATGCCAAAAATAGACTACATTGCTAGATTTCAGAGTCGCCACCTAAATATTTTTGAGAAATTTAAGAAACCTGTGACTCGTGCCAAAGGCCATTAGTCCATCATCACCAAAGTGTCTCGGCTCGGGAACTTAGGTATGAGAGGCGAAGGTCATTAATTGAGCACCCCATTCACCCGATCAAAGATCAGCCTATACTAATCATGATGTGATTCTTATTTACATTATATGCTCTTGTTCTAGTTATTATGCTAATTTTACTGGGTGATGCACATAAGTATAAACCAATTTTGCAAACATTGGGACGTTTTGATTTCATGTTTGTTTAAAAATTGTTTTAAATATGGGTCACTTAAAAATGTGAGTTTGTATATATATTAATCAATTCATCCCAATTTTAGCAATTAGCCTTCATCCTCCGGCATTCAAACTGGTATATCACTTAAGCACTTAGCCTCATGGAATATGCTTGATATGGTAACACTGACACGCAATGTAATATGCTAAAGCATAAACGCTCACCTAGTACTCCAAGTCAAGCCAAATAAAACAAAATAATTAGAAAAAACTGCATGCTCCTAGACAATGCAATATGCCTAATGCAACACACATATCATGTAAATAATGAGTTCGGCTACTAGAATGACATATGATTCAATTCAAGACATGGGATAAATCATGTATTTGTTTAAAGAAGTTGAATGTGACATTGGTTAGTATGATGAGTCAGACCCAAATGCATGTGAGATGAGTGTATGTGACTTATGAAAAATGCTAAGGAAACATGATGCTCTATGCTACCATTTATAAGCGGATAAAATAAAAGGGAGAAAGAAATAGGGTTGGAAGACATACACAATTATTACATATTTGCCCTCTCGTAGGAGGGTTCGAATGTCCAAGTGTCCAAATTAAACTAACTATTACAAATCCGAATTTAATTATGAATAAGTGCAACAATAATTAGAACTAGGATTCTAACAACAAGAATATGATAAGTAATTACAACGATAATAATATGAACTAAAGATGCACAAAGATCGAATGCGTGTTCATGCGAACAATTTGCAGAAGTTACTCTGTCTCCCTCCCTAGAAATCTGCCTTGTTTCACCTTCAGTCACTGCCTCTGTTTCTGCCAAGTACTCTGTTTTACCAAACATTGGAGCCCGACCGGCCCTTAATGAGGCCTAGCCAGGTCCCAACAAGGCCGGCCGTGCCCTAATTTCATGCAAAAACCCATTTTTGTGCTCTGAGGTGAAAACAATGTAGACAGAGCCTTTCTAAGCCATGTTTGTCCTTTCTGCTCTTCTCTATCATGGAGAAACTTAAGAGAAGAACAGATTCAGTTCCCAAACCATCAATGGTCGCAAGTTAATTGCATGATGGTTTTGGACACGTTTGGACAAAGAGTTAATAAATGCAATGAAACATGACCACCCCTTCCTCCTATCATGAAGTTAGCTCAAAGAGGAAGGTAGATGTAACTTGGCTTTTTCGCGCCCCCTTTCGAAAACTCGAAAAGAAACCCTACAGTTTGGACTCCCGCGGTTCTGAATCTAATCTCACAAGTGCAATGTGAAATTGATAAACACCAAAGAGTCCAAATCTGGCAAATCATTTTGAAAAATTGATTTTGAATCAAAAGTGCAAAAATTGGACTGTTTTGCTAGATACGGAGTCGCCACCTGGGAAAATCTAGAAAACCCATGACTCGGGCCAAAGGCCATGTGTCCGTCATCACCAAAGTTGCCTCGGCTCAAGAACATAGGTACGAGAGGAGAAGGTCATGAATTGAGCACCCCTGCTCGCCCGATCAAAGATCGGCCTCTACTCATCATGATACGATTTTTATGTACATTATGTGCTCTTGCTCCAGTTATTAGGCTAGCATTACTATGTGATGCGCACAAGCAAGTATAGATTAGAATTGCAAGACTTGGAACAATTCAACTCATGTTTGTTTGTGAAAATGGTTTGAATTTGCCACCTCAAGTGGGCTTAAAGTTTGCAAATTTGCCACCAAACATAGTGGGCTTAAAATTGATTTGCCACTAGACATAGTGGGCATAAAACGCACATTTATTGAATCGTTTCAATTCAAGTAACAAGCGTTCATCCACAAGCATTTAAGCAGTTTATCAAATAAGCATTTAGCCTCATGGTGAGCATGTTAATCATGGCAACATTCATATTCATGCAAGTATGCTAAAGCATTAGAAACTCACCTAGTACTCCAAGCTAAGAAAATATGAATTAGGAAAAAAATGCATGATTCCTAATTATACAAAGTGTCTAATGCAACACATGCAATATGCAATTTATAGGCTCGCCTACTAATATGACATATGATTCGATTTGATAACAAGCGGTTAACACGTATTCAAAGAAGCATTTGAAATGACAATGCGGTTTGAATAATGCTCCGAGCCTCGGTGCATACAATACGAAATGAATGGATGCAAACATAAGGTATGCTAATTGAAACATGTCCCTAATTTAACCAACAAAAACGATTAAGTAAAAGGGAGAACGAAGTGGAGTTGGAAGACATACACATTATTACATTTTGCTCTCACGAAGGAGAGTCTGAATGAATAAAGCTAACTAACTAGCAACTAATTAGGGCTAAGCTAAGCTAATTAAGCTAATTATTACAAACCAAATGGAATAAAGGCCAAACTAACTAACTAATTATTACAACACTTGAATGAATCAACTAGTAAGCTACCTAATTAATTTACAACACAAATGTAAGTGAACTAAGCAATTAAGATATCTAACTATGCTGTCACTACTCCGCCTCGGGAAGTGGAAGATGCATATGTTCGGTTTTCGCCCGAAAATACCTCTGTTTTGCTCTCGAAAGCCTCTGTTTGTAGAGTTGAACATTTCTAGAACCTGTCTGCTCCACCTTACCAAAATTCTGTTGAAGTTTACATCAGTGGCCAGCCGGCCACTGATGCACTGGATCACCATGTTGCAACAGAGTACAAACAAAGCAAAAAGAGGGTTTTTCCAAGGATTGTCTGCACAATTCACCCTTCATTTTCATGGACAAATCCAAGGAGCTGTGAACTTAAACCATAAACCACCAATCTAAGCAAATTCATTGCATGATGGCTTGTGATTCAAGGTGTGCAAGCTCAATGAATGCAAAACAAGACACTCAAGAACCATCATCCTATCACGCATGATCAAGGGCAATGGAGACCTAGGAAACTTGAGACATTTCATCACTTTAAGTATGAAATGCTCCAATTTTCCTTGTGTTCAATTAACGTCCGATTGAACACACAACACACAAGTTATTATCTTGCTCAATTTTAGTCTCAAATTGTTAGTTACTCATTTTAACTTTCCAACCATTACTTAGTCAATTAAGTCTAAAAGGTGAGTTAGAGTCCTCTAATGGAAAGAAGGCTCAAAACACAAGTTGCTTTGGGTGTAAAAGAAGTCTCATACTATTGGTAATGAATCCCCAAAGGGATTAAACCATTAAGTATGAAACCTCAATTCCACACTTAGGCACCTAAGTGACTTGAAACAACTTTCAAAGCAAAAAGAAAAACCAAGAAAGGAGGGAGGTTGCAGAGGTGATTAGTGCTGAAATGAAGTGCAAAACAACACCAAAGCATGCAATCAACTTAAAACAAGAGGTGCTTAGTGGCCTAAAACACCACTCTTGTGAGGACCTTTACACTACAACCATGCAAAACAAGACTCAACTGACCCAAACAGCCCAAAACAGAGCTAAAATAGTTTAAAACAAAGGCAAAAACATGCTGGAATATAGCTAGAAAATGCTAGAAAAACATGCTAACACATAGAGTTAACTAGGCTAGCAAACAAGACACAAGGAGAGGAGGCTAACCCCTCCAACTTTGGTCTTCAAAACATGTTTTTTTCACTGAAGATACTTTGAAATTCAGTGGTTAAAGGCCCAAAAAAAGGTGGTTTAAAGATAGGAAACACAAGTGAAGAAGCCTTACAAACAAGGTACAAAGAAGGGTGAACCACCCCCTACTTTAAAATGGCTTCAAACCACAAATTTCAGCCCATTTTGACAGAGTTTTTATAGCCCAAAAAAAGTAAAAAAAGATAGGAAAATAAGTATGCAAAATAAGCTAACAAAGCAAATATTATACCTCTTGAAGAGAAGCGTGATTCTAGGCAACAATTCAAGCTAAAACCGACTTGTAGAGCTCTAAGAGGGCCTCAAAGAACCTCAGCTCAAAGGCGATCAAGTTTTGTTAAGGAAGTCAACGCAAGAGTGTAGTTTAAGTAGGCAAAAGTGTAGAGAAATGCAAGAGAGAGAAAATTTGAGTTTGAAATCTTCCAACCTTAAAACATGAGAGAGAGACTCCCTATATAGAGAAAACATGAATTGTATACAAGGAGATCCAGCCCTCCACGTGTGGACAGATGTATGCATCTGTGCAACCAACTAGCACAGCCGGCACAAAAAATCTGCAGAAAACACTGGTGGCTGGCCGACCATCAGTGATGGCCGGCAAGGCACATCAATGGTTGGCAGGCCCGAAGCTCTGGCTGGTAGCCTTCATGGATGGTCGGCAGGCCACCAGAGACTGCAAGAGGGAAAGACCAAGACATGGTCCAAAAAAGAGACAAAATAGATGCAGGGTTTGAAAGGCTCAAACCTGTGGCGTTCCGTTGAGGAATTCAAGCGCTCGGCGAGCAATCAGATTCGTCATCGGATGTACCTGCAAGAATATCCAAGTCTTTAAGGGCCATCAAAAATGGGGTGTTTACAATTGCCTCTCTTTAACAGAACTCAGAGTCATGAAATGACGTGAGTAAATGTCAAAACCCAGAGACGACCCATTTTGACAAGGCTGTAAGACTTGGACAAACAATCAAGACAGAAAACAAAATGGTTGCACCCGCAGGCTGTCTATGTATCCTTTTGCAAGGAATCAAACCAGCGTAGTTTTGGGGCAAAATGCAAATGATATGCATGATGCAGGAACATAACTTATGATCATACAATGAGGCTGTGCAATGAAACATTTAAATGCAAATGCTATGCAAAGAAATGCCACAGTTAACCAAACTGAAACAAGGCACAACAATTCCAAACACGAAAAGAAAACCACGCGCCACGTGCGAGAAACACAAACCCAAACTACATTTCATACAGAAAGGATGTAAGAAAATTATGCAAGCTTAACTATGCATCATGTAGGAAAGGCAAAGAACGACACAACCATCGGGTGCACCCGAGGTCTCAACTGAGATCCTGACGCGTCTCACGCAGAAGGAGAAAAAGGATGGTGTGAACACCGGGTGAACCTAAATGTTTTTAACTGATATAAACAATCCACGCATCTCACGCGAAAGAAGAAAAGATAGTGTGAATATCGGGACGCACCCGAATGTTTTTAACCGAAAGGGGTGGTGTGAACACTGGGACACACCCGAATGTTTTTAACAGAAGGGGTTGGTGTGAACACCGAGACGCACCCGAATGTTTTTAACCGAAGGGATAGGTGTGAACATTGGGACGCACCCGAATGTTTTTAACTGAAGGGATGGGTGTGAACACCGGGATGCACCCAAATGTTTTTAACCGAAGGGGTTGGTGTGAACACTGGGACGCACCTGAATGTTTTTAACCAAAGGAGGTGGTGTGAACACCGGGACTCACCCGAATGTTTTTAACCGAGGGGGGTGGTGTGAACACTGGAACACACCTGAATTTTTTTAACCGAAGGGGTTGGTGTGAACACCGGGACGCACCCGAGTGTTTTTAACTAAAGGGTGGTGTGAACGCCGGGACGCACTCGAATGTTTTTAACCGAAGGGGTTGGTGTGAACACCGGGACCCACCCGAATGTTTTTAACCTAAGGGGTTGGTGTGAACACCGGGACGCACCCGAGTGTTTTTAACCGAAGGGTGGTGTGAACACCGGGACGCACCCGAATGTTTTTAACCGAAGGGGTGGTATGAATATCGGGACGCACGCTAATGTTTTTAACCGAGGGGGGTGGTGTGAACACCAGGACGCACCTGAATGTTTTTAATCGAAACAATCCTAACGCGTCTCACGCGAGAGGAGGAAGGGGTGGTGTGAACACCGAGACGCACCTGAATATTTTTAACCGAAGGGATGGGTGTGAACACTGGGACGCACCTGAATGTTTTTAACTGAAACAATCCTAATGCGTCTCACGCGGAAGGAGAGAGGGGTCGAAGGATGCGATTCGAAGGGTACGAATGATTTTACCAAGAATTCCCCTGAATGAACCGTACATACAATATCGTGCATGTGAAGGAAAGGAACTTAACAAGTGTGATACAATAAGAATGCATGCTCCATGCAAGACAAACAAGAGCATATTTTATACGAAAAAGTAGATGCACGTTCCATGCATAATTCAAGAGTGAATGCAAGACGCGCATGCGATGCCCGTGAGATGCACATCTTACAACAACATATGTGAAATGGATATTCTATGCCACAAAGTGAAGTACACGTTCCATGCAACAACGAATAAGAAATGCATGTTATATGCAAGATATCAAAGCATGATTTGACGAAAACAAACTCGAAGGCAACTTCGAATTCACCTCTCAGAAGAATTACAATGTATTTAAAGGATACACCTCATTCATGTTGACAAGTGACGAACATCGCGCACCGAAAACACAGTTTTGAGCTTCCGCAGAGGCATTCTGGACTCAACAGTAAGCAATCCCTTCAATTCTTAAAAACCAATAGGACACAAAACAGCATCAAGAACCCCAGGAGAGCTGTCGGCCACTTGCCGGCTATGAAGGAAGGCCGTCGGCCAAGTGCCGGCCATCGGTGGACCTTGTCGGCCATCGATGAGCCTTGCTGGCCATCGATGGCAGATCGAGGGCAAATTGGGCAATTCGGCTCGGGCCTTTAAGTATGAGTCTCTAGGGCTTATTTCCTCACTTCCTTTTGTCCGAAAATCACCTCCCTCTTTCTCTAAACACTCCTTCTCTAGATTTGCGCTTTCTACGCGTTTTCTAACACCCTACGCGAAGTTGATTCGCTAAACCCTCTTTGTTCTCTTCACTTTGAACCGATTGAAACTTGATTTCGGTGCTTCTTTCCTCACTTCCACCATTCTAGGCTTGTTCCCCTTGAGTTTTGTGCACTTTTCCTGGCTTTGACTTTTTCTTCCATTTTCTCTCTCCTAGGGTTTGACTTTTCCAAGTTTACCATTTTTCTTCATTTTTCTTCAATTTTCACCCATCTCGCACCTATTTTCAGATGGCGGACGAGGTTCCTCATGATGGGGCTCCTCCAGAGGTTCTCCCAGTAGTTCCACCTGTGCCGAAGGTAGAGAAGTCGATAGCTGATCTTGAGGCTGACTTAGAGGCAGAGTTTGAGCCCGAGGCCGAGCTAGAGCTGCCACCACTGAGGGTACGACCTTTTGATTTGGTAAGATATCACCCATAGACACACATACTACCCACTTCCAGAGGCATCAGACACTTCATCAAATTTGCCCGCGGCGCACCAGAGGACCTTTTGTTGAGGGAGCCAGAGTCTCACTTTTCGGCCATTGCCGTTGAGGTATGAACACTGTTTTCATGCATTTCTGCCTTTCTTTACTTGCATTTCTTGCACTACCTTTTATTCGAATATACTATCATCACTGCTTGATCCGACTGTACTTTCATCATTGCCTGATTTGATTCATGCACTACTTTCATCTGATTGCATTTCATGCACTGTCTTCATCTAATTGCCTTTGTCTTTTGCCGTAGGGTGAGTCTCGCGCCTTTAAAGGCTATGGTGCTACGACTGCTAGAGACTGGTATGACGAGCTCCCAGCTAGAGTTTGAGACATCATCGACGAGGCAAGCTTCGGGCTCTTTTGCTCTGGTTTGACTCGGGTCGTCGCGAGCAGTCCCCTCCTAGGAGCGTTGGTGGAGAGGTGGTGGGATACCACCAACTCCTTCCACTTTTCCACCGCAGAGGAGATGACGATGACTCCTTACGACTTTGCCATGATCACTAGCTTAGACGCAGGGGGCGATTCGATCCCTATTGATACATATATGGAGGAGTGGGAGACAGCATGGTTCGAGCTGCTGGGAGCATACCCACCCATATATCGGATGGGGATGGTGAGATATACTTGGTTCGCAAAGCGATTCAGAGGGATCGAGCCCGAGACGTTAGAGGAGACCGAGTAGTACGCCAAAGGCTTGTTGATGTTTGTCTTCGGTACTACCTTGTTTTCAAACAGGTGAAATACCATTGGCCTGTATTTGCTGAGTGCCCTGGTGACCCTTCCTCGGGTTTGTTTCTACAACTAGGACGGAGCTGGCCTCACCACACTATTCGAATATATGAGCTCTACCTCCCGTCTGCGAGGAGACCTAATTAGAGGCTACTAGCGAGCCTGGGAGGTACACATCTCAGTTCCCTTTTTGTACTTTATATTTACTTTATAGTTCCTGCTTTACATCTATTTCAACACATGCTTTCTGCTTCGCATTTCTATATCTGCTCAAATTCTATTCATACATTATGCTTTTTGTTTTGTACTTTTTGCATCTGCTCGATACTGTTCATATATTGTGCTTTCTGTTTTGCACTTTCTGCATCTGCTTGATACTGTACTGATCACATACCGCTATATTTTCCTTGCAGCTATGGGTATATGCATACTTTCTGACTCTCGCCCCGGAGCCTATAGTGGAGCTTTCATTGATGGTCCCATATTCGTGGATATACGATGGTCAGTTTCGCCGTAGGACCCGTGAGCCTTTCACTTTCTTTCGCCAATACTTCGACACGGTAGCCACCCATGAGGTAATCCGAAACACAGACATTTCATTTTGAAACTGTTCTTGTTTACACACTTAGCAACTGATAACAACTAATAATCTGTACAACTCCTGCTTGCAGATCACATGGCAGCCATGGGCCTTGATGCCAGGGGGAGTGCGGGACCAGTTCGCCGGTGCCTGGGCCGTCTCCCGCTATTGTATTCTACTTAAGGGTCCGGTCTACCGGGCCTGGTTCTTGGATGAGCGCTTCCTGTGCCAGATTATGGGTGTACCGGACCTGGTTGTCCCGGTGGCTCCAGTAGAGTCCATGCGGTCCATAGAGAGCCTATCCGTTGAGGAGGTCATCCAGTTTATGGTGGGCCTCAACATCAACTTCTTCCGAGCAGAGGGCGACTATGCAGCTTTCATTCTAACACATCTAATGCCACCCTTGATGGGTGTTGGTGGATATGAGAAGGCGGGGGCTCCTACCGTGAGAGCGAGACGCAGAGTGACTCGGGCGAGCAGGGCCCGTGGCAGAGGGGCTTCCCGAGCGGGGCGGAGGGCTGATTGACCAAAGCTCTCTACCACGTTGACTTGCTGGCGACATACAGAGGAGGCCTACCAAGTCCCGATTGAGCCCGCAGTGGCTGGTCATGAGCTTATCGGGGTCCGAGTCCCGACTCCAGTATGAACCACAGTTTAGCACTTGGACTTCATATTTCATTTCAGATATATCTATGGCAGATACTAATCATTCAAATACATTTACAGGCACTGATCGAGTATATAGGAGGCACCCTCGAGCTGATAGCCTCGCTGGTGGAGATGATACAGAGGAGAGAGACGCTGCTCAGCCTCTATGATGTTCAGGTAATTTCTTCAGTTTTCCATTTCAGGCATCAACTTTCCACTGACACACTGACACTAACATTGAAAACTTCCCAAACTGCACTGATACATTGCATCGATAGACCATATCTGACACACTGCACTTGTACACTGTATGCACATGATACCTAACTTCTGCATATACTCATT
Organism: Camellia japonica; assembly: GCA_030407325.1. Classification (NCBI taxonomy): domain Eukaryota; kingdom Viridiplantae; phylum Streptophyta; class Magnoliopsida; order Ericales; family Theaceae; genus Camellia; species Camellia japonica. Next base: position 129,283,158 of record JAPPVO010000029.1, on the reverse strand, counting down.
CTACATACTATACTTGCATCTAATACACATGTTGTAACTGATACGCAACAACTGTCTTTTCAGATCCCACCCATGCCGATGGTGCCAGCGGGAGCTGCAGCACCTGCACTAGCAGTACCTCCTCCAGCAGGGAGGAGAGAGAAAGAAAGATTCCGGCACGCGGCCGAGGCAGAGCTAGAGGCACTCGAGATGGAAACGGCCCTTCAGAGCCCATTCTGAGTGATGATGATGCCGAGACTAGCAACTCTGAGGAGGCAACGAGTCAGCATTCTGAGTCATCTGAGAGTGGAGATGATGACCCCGACTCAGGTTCTGAGAGCGGGGGTGATGTCGAGGCGAGCTCCGAGGTAGAGAGCGGAGATGGATCTGGTTCAGACTCTGGTTCAGATTCAGGCAGCGGCGCCGACGGAGATAGTGCCCCAGAGTCCTTTCCTCCGAGGAAGAAGACGAAGAGGGTTTCTCAGGCCTGAGGCGACCAGTGCTGATTTATTGTATTTTTGCTTAGTTTTTTTTGTTTATAGTTTTAGCACATTGTACAGCTTCAGACAATTTTTATTTGCTTTAAAAACTTGTACTGTACTTGTGTAAAAACAACCATGATCGGAATGAAAACCAGTTTTTCTATGAAAAAGTGTTTTTATTTTGCATCATGAGCACCATATTGCATGAAAATGAGATTGAATTCGATAATGGAAACCTCAAGTAATGAACCGACCTACAACTGAAATAACAATAATATATAACTTGATAAACAACACAACAACAACTCGATAAACAAAAATAAAACAAATACAACTCGATAAAGAAAACAAAACAAATAAAACTCAACAAACTTGCTAAAGCCTAAAAGGACTCAAAACAAGACTCTAAAACACACAAAAAACAGAACAAAACACATGCTCTCAACACTTTTTAGCAGAAAAAAGGACAGCAGGTTAGAGTGAGAGACTGCCGGCCATGAGTGGTGATTGCCGGCCATGTAAGGTGGCCTGCCGGCACTAATGTCCTTTGCCGGCCATCAATGAGCCTTGCCAGCCATCGATGTACAGGACCTCCAAAATGTTGACACTTGGCTTCCACTCATTGCCTTATCTTCTACAAAAGATTGGACTTCATAATTTCTTCATTTCAGCTACAAATTCTTCACAAATGGAGCCATTTTTTGCCGAAAAACTCTCGAATTGGATTGCAACTTTGGATGGCTCGGAAAAGGTGAACTTCCAAGGTTTCAGCATCAACGCACTATTCTAGCTAAGCCGTTTTCTGCTTTATTTTCTGTTCTTTCATGCTGCGGTTAGATGCTGGAACCCGATCACACGTCTTTAGCGTCGGAGGACAAGAGATATGCCTGACAATCAAAGAATTTCAGGTGTTAATGGAATCCCGGCGCGATGAGGAAATCATATCTCAGCCTTGTTTTAGCCATATCCAAGCTTTGGAACGGATGTGTGGGCTCACTCTTCATGAGGCTTAATCTTTGATTCACAACGGAGAGCTGGATATTCCTAGTTTGATCCATCGATTTTCTGCCGTTGGTGACTGCGGCGATCTTCTTTGGCGGGGTTTTCGGCAACACGCCCTTTGCTTGTGTATGTTGGCTCATTTCCTTTTTGCCCCTAGTTTCGGAGGGTTTAGTATTCGACTCATCGAAGTGGCTCAAGGTTTGAAAGAGGGCAAGAGTTGTATTGGCTTAGTGTTAGCCGAGACTTTGATGGGCTTAGACACCTTCCATCGGTAAGAGACAAACAAATTCGCGGGGAGTTCACTACTTCTTCAGGTAATGTTTCCCACCCTTTTCCAATACGTGTTTCTCACCATGCTCTATTTTTCTCTCAAAGCCCTTTTCTTACTTTTCTCTCAACATACATCTCTCTATTCTTTAATCTCTCTTTTCTTTCATCCCTCCCCAGGTGTAGCTAATGGACAAGCTGAAGGTAATGGACTCTTGCCTTGCATACTCAGCCCGAGCATATTTTTTTCGCTAACAGCTAGTGGATTTCCCGAATAAGGGATGGTGGTGCCATTGGATGTGCAACAGGTCTACTGTTGACATTGCTTGGCATTGCCCCTGGCTTAATCTGACCGAAATGAGCTACAGCATGACTCGGCAACCTGGCATTGAGCTGATTGGCCTCACACACTGTGTATTCTACTTTCCGTTCTAGTTCAGACGTTAGTTTGGACATGATCAGACTTTCCCAGAGGAGGGGATAGAATACCCGGTTTCATTCCCCGTCCGAGGTTCACATTTGGCTAGGTACCTCACTGCTTGGAGGACGAGAGAACTTCTGGCTCCTGCCCCTAGTTTTAGCTGTGCCCTTTCTTGGGAGTGCTTGTCTTGGCTCGAAAATGAGGCACAATTCGGGCCTACTTTGGCATCAGAAGCTTCCATAAGCACAAGCAGGGGACGCAGGAGCACCTGACTCATCTATGCCCCTAATTTATTGCTTTGATCTTACTTTTCAAGTTTTATGAATATAATAAAAGCAACTTTGATTTGTATCGAGTGTTGGAGAACTTTGTATTGAAATCAATGAAATTGAAGTTGTGAGCACTAAAAATTTTCCTTCGGTCCAAAAAAATGTCTAAGTTGTAAAAGGTAAAATTTGAGCTAAGTTAACTTTTATCAAAGCTTTTCAAAACCACTTTCGATAAGGATCACAACTTGACACGCACGGAATCTATCCTTGAGATGCACAACCCCAAATCCAAAGATAACAAATTGCCTCTTGACTGAATAACACTGCTTAGCATTGTAACCGGCTCTTCTCTCAGAGAGGATCACAATTCAAATAAAGAATAGACAAAGATGACCTGATCAAACACATGAACAAGACAGTTGAGTTGGGGGTGTTTATGACCGAACTTCAAGATGAAGTTGCCTATGTATCCCAAAGATGGGAATCAGGCCTTACGTAATTCGGTTCGGGTTCACTCAAGTATTAACGCTCTCCTTTTGTGCTCTAACTTCTGTCAAGGCCGCCCTTTAGGGTTTTCAAACTTGCGAGCTCAGTTTTTCTTTTATTTCCAATTTTTTGTGCTCTAACTTTTGCTTAGGTCGCCCTTTCGGGTTTTTGGCCTAGCTCATGGATAGTATTTCTTCAACTTGTCCATGTTGATCGGTTGGGAAAATTCTAGGCCATCCATGTCCATGAGAATAACAGCTCCACCCGACCAGATAGTTTTGATGATGTAACGACCAGTCCAATTGGGTCTGAACTTACCCCTAGGGTCATGGATAGGAGCTCGGTTGTCTTTTAGCACCAAATCCCCTTCTTTGAGATTCCAATACTTAACTTTCTTGTTAAAAGCCTTGGCAATCCTGCGTTGATAACCCTGAACATGGTATAATGTTTTCAGCCTTCTCTCATCAAACAACATTAGTTCTTTGAACCTGCTCTGCTACCAGTCCGCCTCTGCTATTTGATACTCAGCCATAACCCGCAGCAATGGAACTTCTATTTTAATTGGCAGAACAACTTCCATCCCATAGACAAGAGAATAAAGAGTTGCCCCAGTGGACGTTCGGATTGAAGTTCTATATCCCCAAAGTGCAAATGGTAATTTGTCTGGCCAGTCTCTGTAGGTCTTAACCATTTTCTGCAAAATATGCTTAATGTTCTTGTTGACGGCCTTAACAGCTCCGTTTGTTTACGGCCGGTATGTGGATAACTTATGAAAAGCCACGTTGTGTTTCTCCAACAAGTCGATTACTTCTTTCTTGAAATGATCTCGTTTGGGACTCCATAACTGCGAATGATGTTGTTTCGGATGAACTTAGCTACATGCGTTGCTTTTAACACTACATAAGACTGAGCTCCCACCCACTTTGTAAAGTAGTTAATTGCCACCAGAATGTATTCATGCCCATTTGACCCTTTCGGTGTGACTGCGTCGATGACGTCGATTCCCCAAACTAAGAAAGGCCATGATGAAGTCATGTTGTACAGCTTCGACGGCGGGATGTGCATGCAATTGGCATGAATTTGGCATTTGTGGCATCCCTGAACAAAACCGATGCAATCCTCCTCCATAGTGGACTAGTAGTAACCTTGCCTGAGAATCTCCCGAGCTAACATTACTCCATTCATGTGCACTCCAGACTCTCCCCCATGGATGGCCTCCATTAGGCGCTTTGATTCTTCTACATCGACACACAACTTGTGCATTCCTAGATGACCTCTCTTGTACAGTTTACCTCCGCAGATGATAAATTGAACGACCATCTGCCGTATTGCTCTTTTATCTTTGGCATTTTCCCCTGGTGGATAAACCTCTTTTTCCAAGAAGTTCCAGATATCATAGTACCAAGGGTTTTGATCTTGAACTCATCTATTGCGACGATAGTCTCGTAGGCCGGCATATATCTCTGCTCAATGATGATCGGATGCATCCAGACTCCAAACGGGATGTCTATCATGGAAGATAGAGTTGATAAGGCATTAGTGAACCTATTGTTCTCTCTCAGTAAATGTGTGAAGGTCAGCTTTTCAAACCTAAGAATCAGAACATCCAGGGTTTGGTGATAAATCTTCATCTTTTCTTCTTTAACCTCCCAGTCTCTTTTTGCTTGAGACACAACTAGGTTTGAGTCCCCAATGACGTCCAACCTTTTTGCCCCTAGTTCCACGGCAGCTTCCAAACCAGCAATACACGCCTCGTATTTTGCTTCGTTGTTGGATACCTTGAACTGGAGTTTGAAGGCTAAGGGTATATGGGAATTGTCGGGTGCTATCAGTTACACCTCTATCCCATAACCATATTGATTAGACGCTCTGTCAAAGTACATTGTCCAAATCTCTTCTTTGACTTGCAGAATGGCTTCATCTGGGAACAGGTATTCTACCGTTTCATTCCTTTCCACTGGGTGATCTGCCAGGAACTCCACTACCGATCTCCCCTTCACAGACTTGCGAGTAACATACTTCAGATCAAATTCAGAAAGGAGAAGCAACCAACGGGTTAGCCGATCCGTAAGCGTCGGTTTCTGAAAGAGATATTGGATGGGATCTAATCTCAAAACCAGAATTACGGAGTGAGCTAACAAGTAGTGCCTCAACTTCTTGGTAGCCCATAAGGCTAAGCAAGCTTTCTCTAGCGGGGTGTAACGGGTCTCATAATCCAGCATTTTCTTGCTCAAATAATATATGGCTTTTCTCCACCATATCCTCAGATTCTTGAGCAAGCATACATCCCAACATCGTGTTCGTTACTGACAGATACAAAATCAAGGGCTCCCCCGGCTCTGGCGGCGACAACACAGGTGGATTCTAAAGATACTACTTGATCTGCTCAAAAGAGAATTGACATTGATCATCCCATCAGAACTTCTTTCCTTTCTTCAGGAGACCAAATAGTGGTTCACAAGTCAATGTTAATTTAGAGATAAACCGTCTTATGAATTGCACTTTACCCAAAAAGTCTCGCGCCTCCTTTTCAGTCCTTGGTGGTGGCATTTCTAGGATGGCCTTGATTTTGGAAGGGTCTACCTCGATGCCCCTCTGTGTGATCAAGAAACCCAGTATTTTCCATGATGTTGCGCCAAAAGTACACTTCTGTGGATTTAACCTCAGCATGTATTCTCTGATTTGTTGGAAGAATTTCTTCAAGGCGGTGTAGTGGCCCTCTCTTTCTTTGGACTGGACAATCATGTCATCCACGTACATCTCGACCTCTTTATGGATCATATCATGCAGAATAATGGTCACAGCCCATTGATAGGTAGCCCCGGAATTCTTCAATCCAAACGGCATCACTCTGTAGCCATAGGTTCCCCACGGCATAGTGAAATCAGTTTTCTCTCTGTCTTTGGGTGCCATGAGAATCTGGTTATACCCGGAAAATCCATCCATGACAGAGAGCAATGCATGGCCTACGGTGAAGTCCACTAATTCATCGATGTGTGACAAGGGAAAGTCGTCATTCGGACTAGCTTAATTCAGATCTCTGAAGTCCACACACACTTGAATTCTACCATCTTTCTTTGGCACTGGGACGATGTTGGCCAACCAAGTTGGATACTCAGATACTAGCAAGAACCCTACATCTATCTACTTGGTGACCTCCTCCTTAATCTTCAAAGCCTAATTCGGGCGTATTCTTCGCAACTTCTGCTTGATGGGTCGGGCCCCGGGGTCAAGAGGGATCCGATGCTGTACAATCTCAGGATCGATTCCAAGAATGTCTTCGTGGGACCATGCAAAAACATCTTTGAAATCTTTTAATAAAGCGACTAAGCGCTTGCGCTCCTCCGAAGACAATGTGGACCCAATCTGGACCAGGCGCGGATCCTTCTCAGTACCCATATTAAAAGCAATGGTTTTATCGGCAAGGGGTTTTGCAAACCTTTCATCCTCTTGATTAATCAAAATTTTCAAAACCAGAGGAATTCCTTCCTTAGCGTTTTCATCAAAATTTTGAAAATCATGATCAATGAAATAAACAAGAGGCACAGAGAAATACTCAGAATCTGCAGTGGCATTCTCATTCACAAGGTCAAGCTCATCCAGTTCCTCGGTTACAACCGACTCAAAGGAAAAAAGAAAAGGATGACCTAGACAAAGCCTCGGCATCCGGGTTATCATCCCTAGGAATACCGGACTCAGACTTAAAAGAACCGGAATTTGATTCCGACTCTACAGACTCTGTGGAATCAGATTTTGGCTCACTACCCGACTCAGAATTGCTAGATAGGTAGCCCTCTTCCAGGTTCCAAATGAGGGATGGTGCATCAGATGCATCCAAGATACTACTAGAAGGGTTCACACCCAGTTGGTCTCCGATCATGGAAACGGTCAGGTTATCCCCCAAGCTCTCTGAGTCGATCAGAGGATCCAAAAGGAGACATGACAATGCTGCTCCCACTTCAAGCTCGCTGCTGTTGGAATCACTTTCTGTGCTCTTTGCAGCTTCAGCAGTCGGTTCAGAAAATCTCAAAGCCGGGAACCCGCTGCTTCTCCGAGTTGAACCAGGGTTCGGGGAAACCACAGAATGAGAAGTCTTCTCATTTCCAAATGAAATAACCATTCAGGGTTCCCTGGATCGGTCGGTGCACAAGTTTATAGCGCTTCCCAGTCTGCTTAGCTCTGGCTCTTCTAGCCATCTCTTTCCCTTTTCTAATCCAGCCTTCTTTGGTGGGCGTATAGCCAAGACCAAAGGCATGTAGGTTATGTGGCACATCGGCCAATGCAGTGACACATTTCCGGCCACTCCTTTCTAGCCCCATTCCTGGCATGTGTTAGAGTTTGTTCATGAAGTATACAGATTGAGTGCTAACAGACAAGCCTTCATCAACAGCTAAGATATTCTGCACTACCCGGGCCTCAGCCAAGGTAAACCCCGAAAGGAAAACATCCTTTTCACCATGCACAATCTCCAGCACAGGTGTAGTGACCTCTGGTGGAGGATGAATAGATGAATTCCCAAAGACTATGGCTACTCCTTTTCCATGGGGGTACTTCAGCATTTGGTGGAGGATAGATGAGACAGCTTTCACTTGGTGCAGCCAGGGTCGCCCAAGTAGTAAGTTAAAAGTAGCTGGAACATCCAAGACATGGAACTCGATATCCTGTTGAGTTGGGCCGACCTGTACTCTGATTTGTACTGTTTCCATAACCTCTCTGCTGGTATTGTCATATGCCTGGATCACCTGGGCTGTAGGCACCAAATCCGCCAGTTTCAGGCCAATAGCATAAGTCGTGCGACAAGGACAAACATTGATTGCTGACTCGGTGTCGACCAATACCACTGGTACCCACTTTTCTCGGTACTCCACTGATATGTACAGAGGTTTGTTGTGTGCAGAGCCTTTCGGGGGCAGTTCCTTATCCGAGAAGGTTAGAGTTGGCGTAGCGTCTCTCAAGAAGACTAATCTCATCAGTTGTTCCGGGGTGGTGTCGATGGACAACTTAGCTTTATCTATCGCCGACAGTATAACCTATCTGTGCACTCGCAAAGCCATAAGCAGACCCCAAATAGATATATCAACTTGAATCTTCTTCAACTGTTTGAACACAGCCTCTTCTTCCAACAGTTTTTCTTTCTGTTTCTCTACTTCTTTATCCTTTCTGGATGCCTCGGGTTGGTCTAGATGCGGTGGTTTGAAATATTGACCACTTCTTGTCATATGGTCGACCTCTTCCACATACCAAGTGTTGTCAAGAAGGCCTTCACTCCAATCCTCATTGGTATAAGCAAAGTGTAGGTCGTCGTCATCCCACCAGATTCCTTCGGCAGTCAATAAGCATTTGTCCGGCTCCATTCGGATAATCTTCTCGTCACAAATCTCCCCTACAGGGTGTTGGGCTTTTCCAGCTTTCCGTTTGTCTCCACCCACTTCCTGCTCAAAATGCTCCAGTGCGTCTTCTCACTCTGTATGTACAGTACTAACAATGCCCAGTTCCTGAGCCAATCGTCCTACACCAGTGTTTTCCGGCAGTTTACACTTCCCGTCGGGCATTCCGGCCATTGCAGCGGTTTCCGCTTTCTGTTTTTTTAGCTTCAATTCAGTTCCCTCATCACTATCGGGTTCATCACTTAGCCACCCAGAATTGTCTGTCGACCCGTTTAGATCAAACCAATCAATATGCATGTCTCCTTGATCTTGCTCCTCAAAGAACTGCAAATTGTCTATGTCTTCTTCTAGGTTGGCCTGATCATCTAATCCTTGACTTGGGCCATCCTCTCAAACTACACTGACCTCCTCTCAGTTGGCAACACCACTTCCAACTTAGCTTGATTGATTGGTACAATATAGCAATACGGGGTGTACATCCCTTCAGATAAGTCCTTAGAGCCCTCAGGCAATGGACTGATATTCTCCACCAAGGATGACCTCCCTTTATCTACCACTATCACCACCACGGGTTCAGGTTGGAGTGTAGACGTGTTCATCATGCACAAGTCTGTGCTCTCAGAGATGAACAACGCCGGTTTGGGTAGGTGGGAAGGGGTGATATATATACTAGGGTCATAAGAGACGGCCAGTGTGTGGATGAGGTTTATATATCGGGGTGGAGGGACTTGGTTATGTTGTGGGAGAGGATTTGTAGTGAAATTAGGTTTTTGGGGAGGTGTTATCACCTTATTGTCGATGAGATCTTGAATCTCATGGCGCAGCCTATAGCATTGATCAGTGTCATGACCGTGCTGCTGGTGAAAAGCACAGTATTTGGCCAAGTTATGTTTCGGAGGGAGAGGATCGGGTAGAGGGCGAGGCTGTAGTGGCTTAAGATGCCCTTTTTTGATCAGGACCTCTAGGGCTTTGGATAAAGGCATGTAGAGCGGAGTAAAGACCCTTTGAGATTGGGCCTGGCTGGTTGAGGTTTGTGGAGTTGTGTTGGATGTATTGGCGAAAGGGTTGGCAGTTTTGGGTATGGTGATGACCATACCCACATCCGAAGGCCATGCAGAGGTGCTACCACTCGTGGTTGCATTGGAACTACGTGTAAAGGGCCTCTTGGGCTGTTCCTTCTCATTGGCTATCAGCCCTTGTTTCATCGCATCCTCAATTTGAACCCCTATCTCATGGAGCTCAGCAAATGTAAACAAAGGCAAGACTATCATCTTCTGTAATAATCTCCCTTGCAGGTTGCGAACCACCATTCTGATTTGGTCATTTTCAGATGGCCTAATAGTCATCATAGAGGCCTTGGCCCTCCATCTTATTACAAAATCCAAGAAGCCCTCATTTATCTCCTGACGGGTCGCTTCAAGATCACGGGTTGTGACCTCGATCTGGGTATTGTAAGAGTACTGCGCGATGAAGGCCTCAGTCATTTCCTCCCAGCTTCGTTTCACAGAGTCTTCTAGCTTTGCGTACCAGATGGCCGCTATACTCGACAGGGTCTGGCCAAAAAGTGACAGCTTTTGAAGTCTAGTCAGGCCCATTAGCCGCAGGATGTCTGAGAATAACCACAGATGCACCATAGGATCCCCGGAGCCATCGAACCAGTCTATGTGTGGCATCTTAAATCTGTCTGACAGAGTTACTACAGAGTCTGTGTATCCATCCTCGATATCAGGGATTGAGTTCACACCTTCTGCCTGCTTGAAAAGCTTTTCTAGCTTGTTGACCTTTAGTGCAGTGGGGTCAACCTCAAATTCAAATGGCGTCTCTGTTTGGTACACTGGTGCCTTGGAGATTTGAGGTGAGATCGGATCTATTGGAATGCCCAAATTCTCTTTGACATTGACAGTGACTCCGGTTGCTGGAATACCCGCTACAGGTGCATGGGATGTAGAGGCTACGGTCGGTTGCAGTTGCTGTTGCTGTTGTTGAAGCCTATTTATCACTTCCGCTTGGTAGGCCATGACCTCAGCTTGGTGGGCAGCATCTAGCTGCATAGTTTCTATGGTCTGCTAGAGCTGACGAAGCATGTCTTCCATGCCAATCGGGGGATGTTGAGCCATCAGAACTAGCGAGTAATCTCTCACTAGAGTGAAAGTAGAAGGCTGAGCCTGACTGGGCACATGTGAAGTAAAAGGTGACTGCTGAACTGGTGAATTATGTCTGATCCTCCTTCGTCTGGTAACCGGTGGGAGTGAAGCAAAGACTGGCTGTCCCCTAACATGATCTCTAGATCTGTAAAGTCTTCTCACTTAGGTCCAGAGTGCTTGGAGGGTAACAGGATTGTCCGAAGCAATTGTGAAAAACTACCTTGCAAAAAGAAATAAAGCAAAAAGAAGGTGAAAATCAGAAACCGCACAGTACCTCAGCTCAGATATGAATAAGACACAACTGTAACCATAAGCTATAGAATTACTCTCAACACTGATTTCTACCCCCAAAATTGATGCCCAAACTTGCAACTGATACATACATTCCTGTAGAGTTTCACTCTAAAAGTACATACCAGTTAAGTGAGAACCAAAACACCCCTGTGATGGGGTAGGGTTACCCTGTCCTAGTTTCGTCAGGAACTAAGGTTCACTATTCAAGCAAAGTGTTTCACATAATCCTAAATTTGGGTAAGCAACCTGTCCTAGTTTGGAACAGTCTCTATGGCTTTCGATATGCGACTAGGCCGATTGGTCAAAAAGGGTACCTCAGCAAGACTACCTAATATACTGTTTGAAAGGAGGATCAAACAGTACAATAGTAGTCTAGATCCAAGGGTTGTGTTCCTATCATGGCAGAGCCCGTAATCGGTCAGCCTTTTGGCAAGCTTTTCCAAGCAAGCCTCTGACAAACCGTTTAGGAATAGCAGATGGCGAACACTGTGACTTAGGCGCGCCGATGCAAATGCAAATGCAAAGAAACACATAAGTGAAGATAAAATAACATATCATGAGTTCGAGTCAAGTTCTCTAAGTCCCCAGCAGAGTTGCCAAAAACTGTAGCTCAGCTTTTTCACGCCCCCTTTCGGAACCTCGAAAAGAAGCCCTACAGTTCGGACTCCCGTGGTTCTGAATCTAATCTCACAAGTGCAATGTGAAACTGATAAACACCAAAGAGTCCAAATCCGACAAATTATTTTGGAAAATTGATTTTGAATAAAAAGTGCCAAAATTGGACTGCTTTGCCAGATATAGAGTCGCCACCTAAATATTTTATTTTGGAAAAACCTAGGAAACCCATGACTCGAGCCAAAAGCCACGTGTCCATCATCACCAAAGTTGTCTCGACTTGGGAACTTAGGTACGAAAGGGAAAGGTCATGAATTGAGCACCCTTGTTCGCCCGATCAAAGATTAGCCTATACTAAGCATGATATGACTTTTATGTACATTATGTGCTCTTGTTCCAATTATTAGGCTAGCATTACTATGTGATGCGCACAAGCAAGTATAGACTAGAATTGCAAGACTTGGAACAATTCAACTCATGTTTGTTTGTGAAAATGGTTTGAATTTGCCACCTCAAGTGGGCTTAAAGTTTGCGGATTTGCCACCAAACATAATGGGCTTAAAACTGATTTGCCACTAGACATAGTGGGCTTAAAACGCACATTTATTGAATCGTTCTAATTCATGCAACAAACCTTCATCCACAGGCATTTAAGTAGTTTATCAAATAAGCATTTAGCCTCATGGTGAGCATGTTAATCATGGAAACATTCACATTCATGCAAGTATGCTAAAGCATTAAAAACTCACCTAATACTCCAAGCTAAGAAAATATGAGTTAGGAAGAAAATGCATGATTCCTAGGGATAGTTTGGGATGATCTAAATAAGTGCATTTTTTGACTTTTTATGAAGTATGGGTTGGGTTTGAAGTGATGTGGTAGAGAGGTGATGTGACTTAAATAAGATAGTGACTTTTTGACATTTTAGCTTTTTTAGGTTATGACAAACAAGGCCCTAATTATACAAAGTGTCTAATGTAACACATGCAATATGCAATTTATAAGCTCGCCTACTAATATGGCATATGATTCATTTGATAACATGCGGTTAACACGTATTCAAAGAAGTATTTGAAACGACAATGCGGTTTGAATGATACTCCGAGCCTCGGTGCATGCAATACGAAATGAATGAATGCAAGCATAAGGTATGCTAATTGAAACATGTTCCTAATCTAACCAACAAAAGCCATTAAGTAAAAGGGAGAAAGAAGTGGGGTTGGAAGACATACACATTATTACATTTTGCTCTCACGGAGGAGAGTCCGAATGAATAAAGCTAACTAACTAGCAACTAATTAGGGCTAAGCTAAGCTAATTAAGCTAATTATTACAAACCAAATGGAATAAAGGCTAAACTAACTAACTAACTAACTAATTATTACAACACTTGAATGAATCAACTAGTAAGCTACCTAATTAATTTACAACACAAATGTAAGTGAACTAAGCAATTAAGATATCTAACTATGCTGCCACTACTCCGCCTCGGGAAATGGAAGATGCATATGCTTGGTTTTCGCCTTAAAAGACCTCCGTTTTGCTCTCGAAAGCCTCTGTTTGCAGAGTTGAACATTTCCAAAACCTGTCTGCTTCACCTTACCAAAATTATGTTGAAGTTTACAATAGTGGCCAGCCGGCCATGGATAAATGCTGCCAGCCATCTGCCGACCAAGAAGGTGGTCTACCGGCCATCTGTAGTGCATTGCTGGCTATGGATGGTGGCATGCCGGCCACTGATGCACTGGATCACCATGCTGCAACAGAGTACAAACAGAGCAAAAAGAGGGTTTTTCCAAGGATTGTCTGTACAATTCACCCCTCCTTTTTATGGACAAATCCAAGGAGTTGTGAACTTAAACCATAAACCACCAATCTAAGCAATTTCATTGCATGATGGCTTGTGATTCAAGGTGTGCAAGCTCAATGAATGCAAAACAAGACACTCAAGAATCATCATCCTATCACGCATGATCAAGGGCAATGGAGACCTAGAAAACTTGAGACATTTCATCACTTTAAGTATGAAATGCTCCAATTTTCCTTGTGTTCAATTAACGTCTGATTGAACACACAATACACAAGTTATTATCTTGCTCAATTTTAGTCCCAAATTGTTAGTTACTCATTTTAACTTACCGACCATTACTTAGTCAATTAAGTCCAAAAGGTGAGTTAGAGTCCTCTAATGGAAAGAAGGCTCAAAACACAAGTTACTTTGGGTATGAAAGAAGTCTCATATTGTTGGTAATGAATCCCCAAAGGGATTAAACCATTAAGTATGAAACCTCAATTCCACATTTAGGCACCTAAGTGACTTGAAACAACTTTCAAAGTAAAAAGAAAAACCAAGAAAGGAGGGAGGTTGCAGAGGTGATTAGTGCTGAAATGAAATGCAAAACAACACCAAAGCATGCAATCAACTCAAAACAAGAGGTGCCTAGTGGCCTAAAACACCACCCTTGTGAGGACCTTTACACTACAACCATGCAAAACAAGACTCAACTGACCCAAACAGCCCAAAACAGAGCTAAAATAGTTTAAAACAAAGGCAAAAACATGTTGGAATATAGCTAGAAAAAGCTAGAAAAACATGCTAACACATAGAGTTAACTAGGCTAGCAAACAAGACACAAGGAGAGGAGGCTAACCCCTCCAACTTTGGTCTTCAAAACATGTTTTTTTCCACTGAAAATACTTTGAAATTCAGTGGTTAAAGGCCCAAAAAAAGGTGGTTTAAAGATGGGAAACACAAGTGAAGAAGCCTTACAAACAAGGTACAAAGAAGGGTGAACCACCCCCTACTTTAAAATGGCTTCAAACCACAAATTTCAGCCCATTTTGACAGAGTTTTTATAGCCCAAAAAAAGTAAAAAAAGATAGGAAAATAAGTATGCAAAATAAGCTAACAAAGCAAATATTATACCTTTTGAAGAGAAGCGTGATTCTAGGCAACAATTCAAGCCAAAACTAACTTGTAGAGCTCCAAGAGGGCCTCAAAGAACCTCAGCTCAAAGGAGATCAAGTTTTGTTAAGGAAGTCAAGGCAAGAGTGTAGTTTAAGTAGGCAAAAGTGTAGAGAAATGCAAGAGAGAAAGAGAGAAAATTTTAAGTTTGAAATCTTCCAACCTTAAAACATGGGAGAGGGGATTCCCTATATAAAGAAAACATGAATTCTATACAAAGAGATACAACCCTCCATGTGTGGACAGATGCATGCATTTGTGCAACCAGCTGGCACAGCCGGCACAAAATATCTATAGAAAACATTGGTGGCCGGCCGGCCATCAGTGATGGCCTGCAAGGCACATCAATGGCCGGCAGACCAGAAGCTCTAGCCGGCAGCCTTCATGGATGGCCGGCAGGCCACCAGAGACTGTAGGAGGGAAAAACCAAGACATGGTCCAAAAATGAGACAAAATGGATGCAAGATTTGAAAGGCTTGAACCTGTGGCGTTCCGCTGAGGACTTCAAGTGCTCGGTGAGCAATCAGATTCTTCATCGGATGTACCTGCAAGAATATTCAAGTCTTGAAGGGCCGTAAAAAATGGGGTGTCTATAGTAAACGTGCCTCAAAATTCATCAAAATATCGTGAATTAATATGTGAGGACTCTTGATGCAATAGACTTGGCATAATGTCTAGTCGAATCCAAACAATTTTATTAATCTTCTTTATGTCGGTTGATCCAATTTAAAGCCAATTTTATTAGCCTTTGTTGACTTACCTTTCCATTACTTAATCATTTAGTCCAAAAAATGAGAATTACGTCCACTAATGAAGAGAGGTGTCAAACAAGAAGTTATTTTTGGCGTGAGAGAGATATGATGCCCTGGTAATGAACCTTCGAAGAGATTAAACCATTTAGCATGGAAGGGTGCTATCTCAAACTTAAACAACACTTGTTTGAAACAACTCTTACGAACAAAGAGAAAAACAAGAAAAGAGGGAGAGTGCAGAGATGATAATGCAAAGTTGATTATTACAAAAGTAAGACTCTTACATGAAAAATAAAGGTAAATAAGGCTATCCACTCAAATAGCTCGATGTCTAAGGCCTAAACAATCGAAGCCATGAGGACTTACAACACAACAAGCAAAGTATTCAACTAATTAGATGAATTAAAACAGCCCTAAAATAGCCCCTAACATGCCAAAAATGGTAGCTAAAATGATGTTTAAATGAGCACAAAAGATAGCCAAAAAGATACAAAACTAGTAAGCAAGACTAAGGAGGGGTGGCTAACCCCTCCACTTTTTGAATTTTTAAACCATTTTTTTTAGCCCCTTTAAACTCTGAAAAATCAGTTTGTAAGCCAAGAAAATAGTGGTAAAACAAAGGGGATGAGCCATGAAATAAGGTGTAAGAAAGGGTGTTAAGTCTCTCTACCTTTGGTAGCTATTCAACCCCAAGTTCCAACACTTGAAATGGATCCAAAATGGTAGGAAAACACAAGAAAAAGCTAGAATAAGATTGAAATGAAAGCAAGGAAAAAGGTGACAAGCTTATACCTCTTGAAAGAAAGGATGCTTGTAGTTAAACAAACTTGATTCTAAACATCCTCAAGTTTATGAAATTTAGTTTGAAATCTCAACAAAATTCTCCAAGAACAAGCTCTAATGGTGTATGTATTGTGTATGTATTGTTCAAGAATGTTTGAAGATAAAAGGAAGCAAAGAGGATGGTTTTAGCTCTCAATCTCCCTCAAAGCCCTTAGAAAAAAATTTTAACCTTTAATTCTAAATGTAGGGGGTCTATTTATAGAATTTGAGCCAATTTGGTCAAAAATATCTTCAAAAAACAATAGCTGGCGAATTCTCGCCAGCTGTTCTGTTTATCGCTAATGAGACTCAGTCGGGCCCAAAAACACACAGTCGAGCCCAAAAAACCCATGGCCGGACCAAATAATGCAAGGTTAGCTCTAAAAAGGCACTTTGGACAAGTTTTCATTAAAACCCGACTAGGTCTAAACAAGCCACGACCAGATCTAAACAAACCCAGCCGGGTCCAAAAAACCTATTTTCAAGCTCAACTTCAAACGGGCATATCTCTTTCATCCGGACTCAGTTTTAGGTGATTCTTGAGTCTAAATTGAAGCCCCCAGAAGTCTACTTTCCAATGGTGGTGGTATTACATCTAAATTCTAAATGTACAAAGAGATATGTCTAATTTAGGGAAGACTGTTCATTTCTTTTTTAATGGTTTGATGCTCAACCTTTTCCTAAACTAGTTTTCTTCTATCCCCTCCTATTTTCTTCAACTCTAAACCTAAAAATAAGATGTTTTTAAATATTTTTCAAAGGGTTCACCTCCCTTCCATTTATTTTCACTTTGTCCTTACTCGTTTGATTGAAAAGTGCAATATTTTAATCGAAATGCGAGCCTCAGAACATCGTAGAAACATTTAGAAAAATATTTTGAAAAGAGGGTTTCAAGGTCTAAAATAGTTTGGCCAAAATGGGGTATAAGGTTTGGGGTTAGAGCTCGAAACCAATTCTTTCAGTGAGAATTCAAAAGATTGCACAGTGTAACTTTCATCATCAGGTGTTTAGAATAAAGCGCCCAAGTCTTAGGGGCAGTAAAAAATGGGGTGTCTACAGCCATGTCATGTTCATGTGTGTATTTTATATTTTATTGTTCTTTGCATTTCTTCACTTGCAGTCACTTGTTCATATGAAATCAGTTACATAGTTATAAGTTCACATTGCATACAATCTGAAAATAATATTTTCATTGTCTCCATTTATAGATTGACAAAGAATGTTGCAAGTTCATAACCAAAACCTTGAAGCATCAAGAGGTGATGGTTCGCGTCTTTACAGGGGTTGCGACAACGGGTAAAAATGCATGGACGCCCGACGAGACTCATAACTAGTTGGAGCTGGAAGGGGAGTTTGACAGTCCTGAATTTTCTAGTGATAGCAATGAATTGGGACCTTCGAAAATGGATGACATTCCCAACTCCACCAACATCAATGCCTCAGGGAGTGGAAGCAAACGGAAGCATTCATCGGGCAAAACAATGCAAAACAAGTGCATTACTAGGGCAACAGCATTGACAAGCAGCATAGATGACTTGGTAAATTCCGTCAAGACACAAAGCAAGAAACTAACCGTTAACCATGTAGTCGATGCACATAGTTACATTATTGCAGACGTTGTTGCATGACTTTATGCAATTCAGGGCCTGGACCCCGTAGATCCACTTCTCTATTTTGGCCTCTTGCTTATAGAGATTCCGAACAATCGTGATATGGTTATGAGTATTCTCACGGACCAAGACATTCTCAGGTGGTTGCATGCGAAGAAAGAGGACAAGGCCACTAGTGGACGTCTAACTTTTACGAGTTTGCTGCGCAACGAATGCGTTCGCTTTTAAATCGTTACAAGCAATAACTGAACGATTATGTGTGTATTAACTTCTTTTTTCTTTTTCTTCAGCGTGCTTGGCTATTATCGGTGGTTATGAAATTCAATGGGACATGGATGTGGTGCAGACCAAGTACATGGTGCTTTGGTTTTTTTCAGTCATTTTTTTTGTTTGTTTATGCACAGATTCCCTTCAATTACGCAAATTTCCTCTTTTATTTGGTTGTTTATTTCTTATGTGCAGGGGACATCGATATGGTGCAAACCAATGCACTGTTTGCTTTTATTTTGTTCATACATTGTTTGTGGTAACTAATGCATTGTTATGTTTTATGTGGCTGCCAATTTTATTTTTTTTCGGTCACCCATTATGAACAGGTTATGAATTTATGAAATTTCATAGTATTTATGTTTGTTAAATTATGAAATATTTTTTAGACATAACCCATTATTATTTTAGTAACATTATGTTTCTCAAAAAAAATAAAATAAAATCGGAACCCATGTGTGTTATAATGTTCAACATCCTATTAATTTTTTAAAAAATTATGTGCTAACCCTTGTTTGTTATGAGTACAATAGGTTGTTATAACAAAATTTATGTCTTCATAAAATAGGTTGTCATAACATGTCTTCATGAAATGTTATTGTGCTAACCCTTGTTTGTTTTATTACTAGGCATGAACCACGACGATGACGATGATGCACGCATAAATCAAATGTTTGATGATGTTGTTGTGCTCTCAATACAGTGGCAGAATCAAATAAATTGTGCTTATGTTGAAGTATATAGATTTGCCATTGACTACTACAAGGCACACGTGCTTAAAGTCTCGTGTTGCACTTCCATCTTGACGGGGAGGGCATGGATAGCGAAATTGTATAATGGTCACAGTGGTCGCTTCCAGTACGAATTGTGCATGCCTAAACATGTGTTCAATCGGTTATATGCCATATTGGTAAACTAATTCGAGTTGCATGTACCTGAGCATGACCATGGCTTACACGTTAAGAAAAGTGTTGCAATATTCATTTATGTGCTCAAAAACTTGCCAAACCGGGAGCTACAAGAAAGATTCCAACACTCCGGTGAAACAATTTCATGGCATTTTCATAACGTATTGAAAGCAATGAAAAAGTTCACCATCATTCACTGCAGGCCCCCTGTTAATTTCCAGAACTGGAAGGATCCCCATCTGTAGTCCTAACCACAATATTTGCCGTTCAAGGTGCATAAAAACTATGCTTTCATTTTTTGGATAATGTTGTTTATAAATATGTGCATTTAACAAATGCAATTACAAATTGTAAGTTATTTGTTGATATTAATGGGCAATGTCGTTTGCATGATGTGAAGGATTTCTTAGGTGCCTTGGACGGGACACACGTGCCAACATGCATAAAGGAATCAAAGGCAGCCCTAAATTTCAGCCAAAAGGGATTCTACACTCAAAATATTTTGGCAGTATGTGATTTCAACCTATGCTTTGTGTTTGTATCGTGTGGCTGGGAGGGTAGTATGCATGAGAACCAGGTTTTAAGCAATGTCACTGAGGTCCACAATATAATTTTTCTATGCCAGTCGATGGTACGTACGCACAACCCAAAAATATTTTTTGCCTTTTTTTTCTTCGAATACATTTATTAAATTACTTTGTTATGGTGATTGAAAAATTCTCTTGTATAAAAAAGTGAAGATATTTCTGAAGTAAAATATGTGTATCCCATTTTTTTTTTCCAAAAAAAAAAAAAAAAACACCAATCAGATGTATAATTTACATTTGTCGCGGTTATTAAAATTTGTAAACACAAGTTGAGTTGGAAACATATAAAAGATTTGACAAACTCTTGCAACGTGACAAAAAGTGTAGAACTGCAATGTAAATAAATAACTTGTAAATTATTTGCATACAAAGTGTACATTGAAGAATTTAAAGTATTTTAATTTTTTTTATAGCTTCTATTTGTTTGCCCATACGTGAAACAGTAAAAATGGTATTAACATATGGACATTGGTAGGCCGATATTATCTTGTGGATAGTAGATACAGCAACAAGAAGGGCTTCCTAGCATCCTACAAGGGGAGTTGCTACCACCAACCGGATTTTCAAATGAACAATCCAAGGAATTGGGATGAGTTGTTTAACCGCATGCACTCTTTTTTGTGGAGTGTGATTGAGCGGACCTTTGGTGCTTGGAAGGCGTGGTGGAGATTTCTTAAAGACATGCATCGGTTTGGCTTCCGTAAAGTGCAGGTGCCATTGGTTGTAGCGTCCATGGCTTTACATAATTTCATATGCAAAAATAGTCCGGACAATGCATTAGTTGTTTCTATCACCAATGTGGCCGAGTACACTTATTTGGATATGCCTAACCAGGATGATTTGGTAGCCCTTGACGATACAATGATGCTTGGTGATGACAATGTTGAGATGGCACAGGTACGGGCTTAGATCAGGGCAGAGTTGGTCCAAATTAGGCGAAATGCTCGGTAGCTGGAAATGTTATGTGATGCATGTGAACACTCTTTTATATTTTATGTAATGGGGTAATAGAATTGTGTATCTATAAATATATATATATATATATATATTTCGGAAATTGTTGCTGGTAGACAATGTATGCTAGCCTTAGTCACCTTTATGTTATTTTTCATCCTTTGCATGTTCAGTTACCTTTACTTGTTATTCGTGTTGAAACCATTATGCAATTTTATTCAACAACATTCAAGACATTGTAGTTATATTTTTTTTAAATTAAAAAAAATATAATTTGTCTTCAGAATTTGACAATTTTTGAAATTTTTATGAAGTAGTTGGGTTGGCCAATGCAAAATTTGTCATGACCCAACCCCAGGGGCTTAGAGCTGGAATCGCAACTTACTGAATAATTCTAAGCTTAACAAATTAAATGACGTAGGCAGAGGCAAAATGGAAGTAGGAAATAATTAAACAGAAAAATTAACTTCATTCTACTATTTTAATAAAAAAAAAATACATCTATAGAGCTCTTATTATTATTCTGTGACTGACTATCTGTAAAAAATAAAAAAATCAACAACAACAAAAGGAAGAAAAGAAAAGAAAGACAAAAATAACGGATCAGCATCAAATTCTTGTGCGGGTTTCACTATACGAGGTTGCGGGTCTTCCTTACATCTCATCACTTGAAAGGGTAACAACTATAAGCACACAACATAGTGAGAAATATTATGCCAAGAGTATATGGGACACAAAATAATCATGGATAGTTATTCAAGCTAAAACAGTAACATAACTTTATTTGACTAACCAAATTATTTAAAATGACAGAAACTGAAATATAGAAATTATATAAATAATCATAACTACGGTACAAAACAGAACAGAGGTCACATAAGTGACAGTCAGAACAGAAGTCAATGGATCCTTGGCAAACAGAGGACCATAAAGTGGCCAAACAGAGACCAATGGTTATTTAAATCTCCCAAGGTATGGGACTCCCGTGGTAGTACTTACAAAAAATAATTGTTTACAAAATCATCGTCAAATAATTTCTAAAATTTAAACAAACATATCCATAGGTTTCAATATAAGCAAATGGAGTTCAGAAAATAATTAGCATAACTGAAATATAAATATAAGTTATAAAATATAACTTGTATAAAATAAATTATGGTAGTTCAAAACGTACGTAAAATATATTATGGTGACTCAATATATAATATAACTCATCTTAATAGTAATCCTTACTATTTTCTTCCTCTTTTTTGCCAACTACTGGGACTATTCTCTTGCTCCTCTCTCTTTTTCTCCCTTTTTCCTTTTCCTTCGTTTCCTTACAGATGTTCACAGTCCTCCCCCCTTATATATACACAAGCCCTTGGTGATGACTCACCTTGTCATGATGAATCCAACTTGATGACTCACCCCCCTACAAACTAGACTGCACAGTTGGCTTGCCTTCCTTTACTCTAGGTAATTGGCAAATCTTTCCAATTAATTGCTACTTATCTTGCTTAACTTGGCCCTCGGTGAATCTATACATCATATTCGTTTTTATTTTCTTATATAATCGTTAATTCTAATTTAGCCCAACTAATAGTATTGTTCCATAATTGTGTTAATTTGGTCCCAAATTTTAATAATCCAATTAAATTACATTTTATTTCATACAACCATAATATTAATTATTTTATTTTACTACTACCACTATTATTAATATTATTTTTATTATTATTATCGTGATTGGTTGTGGTATTAATTAAATATTTAGGGCGTCACATTTCTCCTCTCCTAAATAGAAGTTTGTCCTCAAGCTTGACGTACCTTAGTTCTCGAAGAGGTACGGGTATTTGGCTCGCATTTGACTTTCCGTTTTTCACGTAGCTTCTTTGACTCACTGATTTCTCCACAAGACTATTACCAGAGGTATAGTCTTGTTTCGGAGAACCTGATTACGACGGTCGGGAACCTACACTGGTTGTTCTTTATACAAGAGATCTTCTTGAACGTTTAGGTCCTCATACTCCACGACATGCTCTAGATCTCGAAGATATCACTAAAGCATCGAAATGTGAAACATATCGTGAACATTGGACAGTTCAGGCGGTAGTGCAAGATGATATGCTACAGACCAATCCTTTCTAGTATCTCGAATGGCCCGATATAACGTGGGTTTAACTTTCTTCGTTTTCCAAATTGGATAACTCCTCTTGTTGGTGAGATCTTGAGGAACACATGATCCCCTACTTGGAATTCCAAGTCCCGTCTTCGTGTATCTGCATAACTTTTTTGGCGGGTTTGGGCAGTGCGAATTCGCTGCTAGATGAGTTAAATTTTATCACTTGTTATCTGTACGATCTTAGGGCCTAATAACCTCCTGTCTCCAACTTCCGCCCAACACAAAGGTGATCAAGACTTCCTTCCATATAGTGCTTCGTATGGTGCCATTCCAATGCTTGCTTGGTAGCTATTGTTATAGGCGAATTCCACTAAAGCTAGGTGCTCATCCCAGTTACCTTTGAGGTCTAACACGCATATACATAACATGTCTTCCAAAGTCTGGATTGTTCTTTCAGATTGCCCATTAGTTTGCGGGTGATAAGTAGTGCTAAACTTCAATGTAGTCTCCAAAGCCTCCTGTAATTTGTTTGAGAAATGAGACACGAAGCGGGGTTCTTGGTCAAATAAGATTGAAACTGGGGTGCCATGCAAACGAATAATTTCCTTGATGTATAAAGTGGCAAACTTATTAAGGGATTACATGATTTTGATTGGTAGAAAATATGCCGACTTCATCAATCAGTTACTATAACCCATATTGCATCATTCTTTGAGGCTGACTGAGGCAGCCTGACCACGAAGTCCATGGTAATGTGCTCCCATTTCCATCAAAAATAAGGAGTGGTTGCAACATCCCTGTAGGTCTTTGATGTTCTGCTTTAACACGCTGACAATGTAGACATTTGGAGACATGGCTTGCTATGTCTCTTTTCATTCCTGTCCACCAGTAGTATTCCTTTAGATCATGGTACATCTTTGTGTTGCTAGGGTGGACTGCAAATCTCGAGCTATGAGCTTTCACCAATATCTTCTTATTGAGTTCCCGAATGTCGGATACGCAAATTCGATTTTGAAATTTTAGTATCCCATTGCTTACAGTGAAATCAGGATCAGGTGTACTCCTTTGCTCCTCGTACTTTTTCTTCAAAAGTTTATCTTCACATTGGCGTGCTCTAATTTCTTCAATCAAGCTAGGTTCCACGGTTATGTTCGTGAGTAGTCCATTGATCTTGTGGGAAACGAGAGTACATGCCAAACTTCTGGTCGTCTTTCGGCTCAGTGTGTCTGCCACCACGTTAGCTTTGCCTAGATGGTGATGGATCTCTACATCTTAGTCTTTCATAAATTCTAGCTACCGTCGTTGCCTCATATTTAGTTCTTTTTGTGTAAACAGATATTTAAGACTCTTGTGATCAGTGTAAATTTCGCAGGTTACGCCATAGAGATAATGACGCCAGATCTTGAGGGTGAAAATCATCGCGGCCAACTCTAGATCATGAGTTGGGTAGTTCTTCTTGTGAGTCTTTAGTTGTCGCGAGGCATAAGCAATGACTTTTCCATTTTGCATAAGAACGCAACCCAAACCATTGTATGAGGCATCACTATAAATTATGAACCCATTTGCTCCTGTAGGGAGTGCTAGTATAGGAGCTGACACAAGTCGACTTTTTAATTCTTGGAAACAATGCTCCTATTTGTCAGTCCATTCAAAGGGTGTGTTATTTAAAGGTAGCTGGGTCAAGGGTGATGCTATCTTTGAGAAATCTTGCACAAAACGTCGATAATAGCTAGCTAGACCCAAGAAACTTTGAATTTCTGACACATTAGTAGGTCGTGGCCAGTCCACGATTGTTGTAACTTTTTGGGGGTCAACCGAGATGCCATATTTGTTAATGACGTGATCTAGGAAGTGTACACTAGTGATCCAGACTTTGCATTTCTTCAACTAGGCATAAATTTTGTGATCACGTAGTGTTTGTAGAACCGTTTGCAAGTGCTGCTCATGGTCTTCTGGTGACTTGGAGTATATGAGTGTAGACACTCCATTTTTGACCGACCTTAAGACTCAGACGTCACCGATTGAGCGCTCGGTGATGTTGCATATTGTGCTCGTTCAGAAGTCTCAGAGTCGCGGCCGTGCGCCCTGCCTCCAGACTTCCGAACTCTCTTCTGTGCCTTGCCTCGGTTTGCGAACCAGACTCAGTTTTCTCTATTTTCTTTCCTGAGGGGAGGGAGAGGTCCCGTAGACCGTCTCTCAGTGGCTGTGGGCTACATTTCGTGGCCGTAGGCCATTTTGCCCATTTCGGAGCCCGGTCCCCGGTTTTCGGAGCCGTCAGGCCATGTGCCTCGGTTCGGGACCACCCAACCATCTCCGATTCCTCCGGTTCTTGGCATGCATCTCATTTACTCCCTAACGAGGGACACTGGGGTCTTAGAGACCCACTTCGTGGCCGAATGCCACTTTCGGTGCTTAACAGCCTATTTTCGGGACCTCGAACTGCGTGTTTTGGCCCCCGAGCATTCGTTTTGCATCGGTTTTTGTTCATTTTTGGCAGGTACCTCTGTTTTATCCCCAGGAAGATCACTGGAGGGTGGGAGGCCAGCAATTGTCTCAGCAACCAGTTATGCTCCTCCGGCGCCCCCCGGCGCCCGTTTTTCTCACTTCCGGGCTAATGTTGAAAACCCTAGGGCCATTTTCTTCGAGCCAAAACCACATATTTGTGTTGTACACACATGGGAGGATCCTAAAAACACATGGCTGGCCAGTAATTCTTTTGTCCATTTTGAAACCTCTTTGAAAGTGGATCCGGGAAGGAGAAAAGTCTGCGCGGCTTCACCGAAACGGGCGTAACTCTTTGCACAAGAGGAATTAAAGTATGAGGCCACCATCGTTGGAAAGCTTACTCCTGGGGCTTCATTTTTCACTCAAGAATCTCCTAAATTCAATTCCGGACGGAGGAGATATGGTTGATTGAAGTAAGGCATCACTCCGGTTGAACCGAAATCTGCGCGGCTTCACGGAAACGGGCATAACTTTTTCCACAGGAGGAATTTTGATGCAAGGTTTGTGCCATTGGAAAGCTAACTTCCGGGGATTCAATTTGGACACTTGAATGGCCACATTTGGACTTCCCTAGCACCCACCGGCCAGCCTTCTTCCCGGCAGTTCCTGAAAACTAGCTGGCCGGCCACCCTTTTGTGAAATGACCTTTTTGCCCCTGTGAGCTGGCCGGCCATTTTCCTCTCCCTCAGTGTATTCCAGCTGTGCCAGCTGGTTGCCAATTGGACCATCCTCCATACACGTGTATGGAGGATTAGAGAGGTCCTTTAGATTTTTTTGATGCCTTTCCTCTATAAAGGAGAGGCTTGGCTTCTTGGCTCAAGGTTAGACATTTTTTAGACACATTTGAGAGAGAGCTATACCTTCCACCTCCCATTTCTCTCCATTTCCAAGCTCCAAAGTCATTTTTCTTCAAGTTTGGTGCCATTTCTTCTTCACTATCAAGCATCCCCATCACCACTCCATTTCCAGCAGCAAGGAGAGGTTCTTAGAGGCTTAGAAACAACATTCCTCAAGCCAAGAGGTAGCAAAAGTGTGGTCTTCAAGGGTAAGTCTCCATTTCCCTCTTTTGTAGCACTTTCTTGCTTCATTTCTTAAGCCTATTTTCTTATTGTTTTGAGCTCCGACCTTAACTGAAAATAGGTCTATTTTGAGCTATTCTTCATGTTTGTTCAAGGGCTCAACCCTGTTTGAGCCCTTCATCTTGCACTTGTTTCAATATCCTCTTATATGCTATTATTTTGCATTGAATATTTGGCCTATGAGTGATCTGTTTTCGAGCATAAGGTAAACTGTGAGTGTGCCTATTTTGAGCCCCTCTTAAACATTGAAGAAGGGCTCAACCTTGTTTTCCCTCTCTATCATGCACTTGCTTCATAATCTCTCATATTTACCGTAAATTTGCATGATTTGTTTGACCTACATGTAGTCTGTTTTGGAGCATGTCATGAACTGTGAGTAAGCTTATTTTATTTCCCTCTACAACATTGTAGAAGGGATCAACCTTGTTGGGGGTCTCCATGTTGTGCTTGTCTTTATATCCCTCTTTGGCCCCCATTCTTGCATGCTTTTTTAGGCTTATCTAGCTTCTGTTTTCGGCCATCATCAGTACTAAAAATATCCATATTTTGATCTTCTTGACATATTTCATTAAGGGTATTTGCTGGTTTGATGGATGTTTGGGGTACCTCATGTTATAGCCTTGTATATCCTAGTTCTTGCATGACATTTTTAGCATGTTTTCATACTGAGTTGGGGGATGTCATCTACTGTAAATGTTCATATTTTTAGTCCCTCATCAGTGTTGTAGAAGGGTACTTTTCCATTTGGGCATCGCATGTATCACTTGCTTCAATACCCCTCTTGCGGAGCCATTTTTGCATTCTTGCTTAATCCTATGTGTGCTTGCTGTTTAGCCCTTTTTATGACTGAAAAATGCTTGTCTTGGGGCTGTCTTCCTACTGTATTTTCATTCCATGTCCATATCGTGCATGCATTGCATAGCTATAGGCCATTTCGGGCGCCTAATATCGCATTTCGGGATCATTCCATGCTTCGTGTGCACTTTGGCCATGTTTCGGGACTGTTTTCCCCCACATTTCAGTGTTGAAATTCCATTTGCATATTTGCATATCGTTTCCATGTCATTTCATGCCTTACGGCCCTCGCCTCGGTTTGCGCGCCCGTGTGCACGCATTTCGAGGCATCTCATTTTCATCCGACGGCCTCTTATGTGAGTGTGGCTGAGGCTCTCTCATGTTAGTATAAGTCCAATTTGCATTTGGAGTGCCATTTCATGCTTTATGTCATTGCCTCGGTTTGTGCGCCCGTGTGCACGCATTTCGAGGCGCTTCATTTTCATCCAACGGCCTCTTATGTGAGTGTAGCTGAGGCTCTCTCATGTTAGTGTAAGTCTATTTTGCATTCTGTATGTCATTTTAGTCTCATCGCATTACGTATGCCATTGCCTCGGTTCGCGTGCCCGTGTGTACGCATTTCGAGGCACTTCTCATTTTCATCCGACGGCCTCTTATGTGAGTGTGGCTGAGGCTCTCTCATGTTAGTATAAGTCCAATTTGCATTTGGAGTGCCATTTCATGCTTTATGTCATTGCCTCGGTTTGCGTGCCCGTGTGCACGCATTTCGAGGCATCTCATTTTTATCCGATGGCCTCTTATGTGAGTGTAGCTGAGGCTCTTTCATGTTAGTGTAAGTCCATTTTGCATTCTGTATGTCATTTTAGTCTCATCGCATTGCGTATGCCATTGCCTCGGTTCGCGTGCCCGTGTGCACGCATTTCGAGGCACTTCTCATTTTCATCTCACGGCCTCCCGTGTGAGTGTGGCTGAGGCTCTCTCATGTTGGTGTAAGCCCATATTGCATCGCATATCTCATTTTAGTCTTGTTGCATTCCGTATGCCATTTTCTCGGTTTGCGTGCCCGTGGACACGCATTTCGAGACATCTCATTTTAAGTTTCATTGTATATCATTTCCATGTCATTTCATGCCTTAGGGCCATTGCCTCGGTTTGCGTGCCCGTGTGCACGCATTTCGAGGTGCTTCATTTTTATCCGTCGGCCTCTTATGTGAGTGTGGCTGAGGTCCACTTGTGTTAGTGTAAGTCCAATTTGCATTGCGTATGCCATTTTATGCCTTAGGATCATCGCCTCGGTTTGCGTGCCCGCGTGCACGCATTCCGAGGCATCTCATTTTCATAGCATTGTGCATGCTAGGATTGTATTTTAGTTGCATTTCATGCATATCATGCATATTGCATCATGTTCGGGATAGGAGTTAGCCCGGGCACGGGAAACAAGGCACGTTTCGTACTCCGAATGACGGAACGGGTCTCAATTCCCAAGTCACCGACACTCCGGATCATCCATGATGGAGTTTGGTTTTGTTGTAGCATTCATCTGCATTCATCCTATATTGAGTTGTGCAATCCGACTCCTCGGCCATCATGGATCGAGATGCGTGATTGGTGGCCCGAGGATCGAGGCATGCATATATGTGTGAAATACATTGCTATGCCCCTTTCCTGCTCTCTGTTGCAGCAAAATGAAGAATCAGCAACTTTTCGGAGTCGGGCACGCATTTCGAGAAACATTGCAAACGGAGGCTAATCGGGGCATCCCAATGGATTTTCGAAAAGGCAGCCCAGCATACATCATTCATCAGAATCGAGGCAGCCCCCTGGCTTGCATGCCAGTTTACAGCTTTCTTAGTTTAATTTGTTAATTAATTAGGAATTTGTATTTTATTCGGACTGTATATTTCAGACTGTATTATTCTTTCATTCGGGACTGTATTATTTATTCGGACCCTCTGCGCGAGGGCATAATTGTAATAAGTGTGGGTGAGTGTGATGTATGTCTTCCAACCCCACGTCTTTCTTCCCTTTTATTTACCTGCTTATGATGGTTAGATTAGGGCATATTTCAATTAGCATACAGTATGACAGCATGTTTGCATCATTCATCTGTTTTGCACGCACCGGGCTCGGCGCATCATACAAACTGCATTTGTATTTCAATTCCAAATTGAATATGTGTTAGCTGTAGCATTCCATATGTCATGTTTAGAATAGCCGAGCCTGCTATAGTTGCATTATTGCATGTGTTGCATTAGGCAATTCTGTGTATTTAGGATCATGCATTGATTTCTAACGAGGTTTTGTTTTGGCTTGGAGTACTCGGTGAGTTTTATGCTTTAGCATCCTTGCATGCGTGTGAGTGACTGCCATGAATAGCATGCTTACCATGAGGCTAACTGCTTATGTGATATAACTGCCTTGAATGCCTGCCGGTGGAGGTTGAGTTGCTTGGACTGGACAATTCATCAAATGTTTGTTTTAAGCCCACTAGATAGTGGCAAAATCATGTTTTCTAAGCCCACCTGAGGGTGGCAAATCCACGTCTTAGCCTACCTGCGGGTAGCACCATCAAACCATTTTCAAACAAACAAACATGAAATGTTTTGTTCCAATTCAGGCGGCCCAGTCTATACTTATTTGCTGCGAGCATCACATAGTAACCTAGGCTAATAACCGGAATAAGAACTCACAATGTTTTCAAAATAAGATATCATGGTTAGTAGAGGCCGGTCTTTGACCGGGCGAGCGGGGGTGCTCACGAAGTGACCTTCCCCAATCGTACCCAAGTTCCCGAGCCGAGGAAACTTTGGTAATGACGGACATGTGGCCTTTGGCACCGAGTCAGGGTTTCCTAAATTTCCCAAAAATAAAATATTTAGGTGGCGACTCTGTATCTGGAAAAACAGTCCATGTTTGGCACTTCTTTCAAAAAAAATCTGTTTTCTCAAAACGATTTGCCGGATTTGGACTCTTTGGTTCAAGATTAAGAACCGTGACACAAATCGAGTCCGAGCTGTAGCGAGGTCCCCCGCGGGCTTGTTACAATGAGGATGTCCTCAATGAAGACGATGACGAACTTATCAAGATAGGGTTTGAACACTCGGTTCATGAGGTCCATAAAGGCCGCTGGAGCATTTGTGACGCCAAATGGCATGATGAGAAACTCGTAGTGCTCGTAATGGGTTCTGAAGGCAGTCTTTTCGATGCTTTCCGTTTTGACTTTTACATAGTGATAGCCAAAACGCAAGTTGATTTTTGAGAATACTTTGGCGCCTTGAAGTTGATCGAACAAGTCATCGATTCGTGGCAGAGGGTACTGATTCTTGACGGTGACCTTGTTCAGCTCCCGATAATTGATGCATAACCTCATCGTGCCATTCTTTTTCTTTACGAATAGTACTGGAGCTCCCCAGGGTGAGGTACTAGGTCGAATGAAACCTTTGTCCAGGAGATCCTGGAGTTGAGTCTTCAGTTCTTTTAATTCTGTCATTGACATACAGTAAGGAGCTTCCGATACCGGTTGTGTACCAGGTTGGGTTTCAATGGTAAATTTGATTTCCCGGTCAACCGAGGTACCAGGTAGATCTTAAGGAAAAACATCCGGGAATTCTCGTACCACAGGGATTGCATCAACTGTGGGGGCCTCTTTTTGAGTATCGATCACATAATAGATATAACTACAACAACCCTTTCTTAGAAGTTTGGGGCTATCATAGAGGATATGACACAGGGAGGGATGGAAACTCCAGTCCCATCAAAGACAAGCTTGAGTTGGTTTGATAACCGGAGGGAGACCTTTTTGGTTTTGCAATCAGTAGAGGCATGGTTGGCAATCAGCTAATCCATTCTGAGGGTGATATCAAAGTGACCAATGCGGAGGGGAATCAAGTCTACGTATAAGGTTTTACCTTTTAGGGACATAGCACAAGATTTGTACACATCGGTACTAAGGATGGAATTACAAAAAGGAAAAGACACAGACAATATATATCCTAAGGGTTCGGGTGTTGATGCCAGCTTGGCAGTAAAGTGTGGTGCAACAAAAGAATGAGTTGACCCAGAGTCAATGAGGATATGAGCTAAATGACCACAGATAGAAAGTGTACCTGACACAACATTTTGGGTAACTTCCGATTTTCTAGGTACCAAAGCAAAAGCCCTTCCTTGGCGTTTTGGGTCTTTTCTCCCTTCTCCAGGTCCTGTGGGTTTTTTGACTGGGCCAGAGGGGCTGGTTGTAGAATTGGTCAACTTTGGATAATCCCTCAACAAGTGGCCAACTTGACCGCATTTAAAGCATGCTCCCGTGTCTCGATGGCATCGTCCCCAATGAGTCATTCCACAAGTAGGACAAGTTGGAATAGTGCCATATCGGGGGCAACTATGACCTTGATTGCCTGAACTGGTTGCACCCGTATTTACCCTCTTGGGAGGCACAACATCAGATCTTCTGTTGTCTCTTTCCCAAAATCGCTTCTTTTGGCTTGGTTCCCCGGAACGCGAGACTTTAATCCTTTTTTCTGCAATGTACGCTCGGTCTACCTTATTATTATTTTTATTATCATCGTGATTGGTTGTGATATTAATTAAATATTTAGGGTGTCACAAAATTCATAAAAAATTACAAAATAAAATATGACAGTATTTTGTTCCAACAAACAACTGAAAAATAGAGTTTATTTTGACATATTTGTTTCGAAAAATAGAATTTTGCAAAGAGTTTAGTTATGTTTGTTCATGAGTTTTGTATGGAGTTTTGAAAACAATTTAAAAATAATTTTAAATGAAATTCTGAACATAATTGGGTTGTGAATTTTGAGAAGACTATGAACAAAAGATTAACAAAATTAATCACTATATTTGCTTTCAATTTTGTGTATTAAATTTATTGAGAGTGTCTGGTTTTCCTTGTTTTATTTGTTTTATAGAGGTAAAATGTTAAGCATTTTTTTCACTTTTTTAGATGTACCTTTTTTTTCATTGCACGTACATGGTAAAATAATTGTAAACAAATATTTAATGAAATTCATAAATACACAACAATGCAAAAAATGATGGACTTTGTAGTATGTTTTTTGAAATTTTTGTATTTTACAAAATTTTCTATAGATTTTTTTTTTTATCAAATATTATATGTTTTCAGTGTATTTATGTTAGATGTATCTCAAAATTTTAAAATTTTCTTACAATATTAAAAAAATTCAGTGAAAACAAAAAATCACAAGAAACAATAACATTTCAAGTTTTTAAAAACTGGATCCTTAAATACCAAACAAAACAAGCTGCTTACATTTGACAAATTACAACAAAACATTGTCGTCAATCAAATTGTAACACTTTTTTATTAATGAGAAATTTTTCCTCTCAAAATATTTTGGTCCACTCCAATATTTACATTTATTTCTAAATATATTTTTTTTAAAAAAAAATAGAGTTTTACATAGAGTTGGTTGTGATTTGTCATGACTTTGGAATGGGTTTGAAAATGAAGTTCTAAAAATAATTTGGTTATTTTTTTTTGAAAAGATTAATTTAAAAAGAAAATTAACAAAATTATTACATTTCACAAAATACAACACATTAGTTATTTTTGTCAATCAAATTGTACAAGTTTTTTTCTTTTGATTTGCTTCTGGGCGAATTCGTTGAGGCTGCGACCTTGTTTTCTGTTGTTGCGCAGCCTACACTTGTGACTCGAGTGTTAGAGGCACAGAGAGGTGACCTTGAGGTAGAATCCCTCCGAGAGAAGATCTCCAGTGGGAAGGTTGAGAAGGGTTTGACGGTGTATCCCGACTTGAGTGTGAGATACCGAGACCGTTTGTTTGTGCCGGAGTCTTGCCAAGAGGAGGCACTCCGAGAGTTTCATTATTCACGCCTTGCGGTGCATCCGGGAGGCACTAAGATGTATCGGGATTTGGGTCGCCAGTTTTGGTGGCGGGGTATGAAGAGAGATGTGGCAGCTTTCGTGTCCAAGTGCCTTACTTGTCAGCAAGTGAAGGCCGAGCATCAGAGGCCAGCGGGTTTGTTGCAACCCTTGCCTATTGCCGAGTGAAAGTGGGAGCATGTCACTATGGACTTCGTTGTAGGTCTTCCGAGGACTCAGCGGGGTAGTGATGCTATTTGGGTGATTGTAGATCGGTTAACTAAGTCGGCGCACTTCATTCCTATGCGCGTGAGAGATTCGGTAGATCATCTTGCCGACTTGTATATTCGGGACATAGTGAGGTTGGACGGGGTCCCAGTGACGATCGTCTCAGATAGAGATCCTCGTTTTACTGCCAGGTTGTGGCAGAGTTTGCAGAGTGCCTTGGGCACTAAGTTGACCTTTAGCACGGCTTATCATCCTCAGACTGACGGGCAGTCCGAGCGTACTATTCAGATCCTTGAGGATATGCTTCGGGGTTGTGTTCTTGATTTTAGCAGGTCGTGGGAGAGGCACTCGCCTTTGGTGGAGTTTGCCTACAATAACAGTTTCCAGTCTAGTATCGGTATGGCACCGTTTGAAGCCTTGTATGGCCGACCGTGTAGGTCTCCAGTTTGTTGGGCCAAAGTGGGTGATGCACCTTTGTTGGGTCTGGAGTTGGTGAGGGAAACGACGGAGAAAGTTGAGCTTATCCGTAGGAGGCTTGTTACAGCCCAGAGTCGTCAGAAATCTTATGTCGACCGTAGGAGGAGACCTTTGGTATTTGAGGTGGGTGATCATGTCTTTCTGAAGATATCACCTAGGCGGGGATTGATGAGATTTGGGAAGAGTGGGAAGTTGTCCCCTCGGTTTATTGGCCCTTTTGAGATCCTTGAGAGGATTGGCGAGGCTGCCTATCGTTTAGCTTTGCCACCACAGTTGTCCGGAGTTCATGACGTGTTTCATGTGAGTATGCTTCGGAAATATGAGCCGGATCCATCGCATGTATTGGATTGGACCGATTTAGAGGTTGACGAGGATGCCTCGTATGAGGAGAGACCGGTTACGGTCTTGGATAGGCGGGAGCAAGTCTTGCGAGGCAAGACCATCCCTTTGGTAAAAGTTCTGTGGAGACATCACGGAGTGGAGGAAGCCACTTGGGAACGTGAGTTGGAAGTCCGTGAGAAATATCCGGACATATTTGTTGATGTGTAATCATGTGTTGATATTTTGTAATACTATTTAACCTTAAGAGCATTATAAATGTCTTAAGTAGTAAAACATTGAGAATGTTTTGGTTTAATGGAAGAATCTTGAAACTTGCCTAGAATTGGAAGTTTGTTATAACATTGCATATGTTTAATATGTTATAGAAATGGAGTTATATCATGAAATTAAATATGATATGGAAATGGGAATCATGTATATTGAAAACTGTTGAAATTGAAAAGAAATTGCATAATGATAATGCAGGTTGAAATATATGTTGTTTTACATATTACGAGATGCCTCTTGATAAGAGGTGGAATGACCGGTAGTGGGTCAGGTTGTTGATTATTGAAATGTTATATTGTGGGGAATTGAGAAAAACCTGTTTTTTGAAAACTCATGCTTAATTTCGTGGACGAAATTCTTTAAGGGGGGGAGGATATAGCGACCCCGGTCTTTCTCCATTTGGTTGTTGTATCCGGACTTAGATTCCGTGGATCCTGTTACTATATATTTGCTGTTGTCATCCTTTAATTCCTTATTTTCGAGTTATAGGATGTGTTGGGCAGGTTTATTACAAGTTGGGAATGTTTGGGAGCAAAGGGTTGCTGCCCAGAATTTTGGTCCTTCGCTCGAGCGAGAAGTTTGTCGCTCGAGCGAGATCTTTGTTTTTAGTCCTTCGCTCGAGCCAGAGTTTCTTCGCTCGAGTGAGCGACTGCGTCTGGGTATAGACCTGAGAGTTGCATTTCTTGGCTTGAGCGAGCTTTCCTTCGTTCGAGCAAGCGAGGTGTATGTTTTCGAGTTCCTCGCTCGAGCGAGCATTCTGTCGCTCGAGCGTGCTTCTGGGTTGCAGACCTGAAGCTTCGAGTTTTTGGCTCGAGCGATACTTTCTTCGCTCGAGCGAGGGTTTCTTGTGTCTGGTCGCTCGAGCGACCAAGTCTTCGCTCGAGCGAGCCTATTTATATCAGCAGGCAGCAGCGATTTTAAACATCACTTTTCTTTCTCTTTTATTTTGTAAACCCTAGCAACCGACTCTCTCTCTCTCTAAACTTGTATTCTCTCTAGATTTCATCTCCTTCTAGTGGGTTCCTAGCCTGTCTCTTTGTTAAAAAGATAGAGGGTGTTGAGAGCTTTGTTTTAATCTGAGAATTTGACGGTTTGGAGCACTTTGGATTTTGGGTCATTATCTCCATTTGAGTTCTCCACTTCGAGGTAGGGATATCCTACTCCATATTATAAGTTTTGTCCTAAGTTTTAGTCATTTTGATATGTTGGTGTTGTTTGGTAATTTTGGGAAAAGTTAGGGTTTAATTCATAATTTGAGAAAAAGGGAAATTTTATATATTAAACTCTATGTGTTTGGAAGTCATGAAAAATGACATTGATAGTATTGAATTGATAAAATTGAACCTTAGGGTTGATTTTGTGAAAAATGGGAAAAGCCCTAATTGTTGTAGTAAATTAATTTGTATAATTAATTTTGGGAAAAATATGGAATTAAGTTTAAATTCATGGAATTGAGGAGTTTATTGATTGAATGATGTAGTTGGATAGTTTAATCACTCACCTATGAAAATGTTGAGATTATATCTGTTGTACATTTATTTCCTATTTAGGAATAACTGTCTTTGGGCTATCGGTGGAGGATAGTCGTGATTGTTGTAGACATTGCATGCTGATTAGGGAAAACTAAAACTAATCACATTGAATGAGTCATTGGATATGACAGTTGAATTAATACAGCAAATACGTGTATTGATTGAATATTGTGTATGACAAGTGTTTAATACATTGTATATGCATATTGTTTGGGAGGAGATAAGTGATGTACTCCATGGTTTGAGGGGAGATAGGGGATGGACTCTCAAACCTGTTTGGGAGGAGAAAGGGGATGGACTCCATTAGTACAGCAAATCTGTGTACTTATTGATGTATGGAAGTATATTTTAGTACAACAAATATGTGTACTTATCAATTGATGGAAGTGTTTTATTATGAGCCTTAGCCTCATTTAATTGTTGATGTCAGAAGTAATATTAATATGAGATGTAGTCTCATTACATTGTTTGGCCAGGTTCTGAGCCATGTCTGTATAAATGGAAAGTTGAGTAATAATGGAAAATGAACATGTCATGGACATTATTGTCATGAAATTGCATAACGATATAATGGATTTAACAGTGTTAACCATCTATCGAATGCTATTGCTTTAGTCAATTCTTATATTTGGTTTAGTATATTTCTGCTGGGCTGTGGCTCACCCTATATGGGAACATCATTTTCAGGTTCAAGTGATATGCTACCTCCAAGGACTTAGCTTGGAAGGATTTGGAGTTGAAGACTCTGTTTAGATTAGTTGTTATTTTGTTTTATTTGATATTACATGTAAACTCAAGCCAAGGGCTTAATGTGTAATTGAGTTAGTACTCAGACTTTGGTGTCCAAGTGTTGGCTTGGAAAGATGTAAGCCCGTAGGGCATTTACTTTCGTTATTACATGTAATGTCTTTTAATAAGATTACTCTGATGAATGGAATAAGGTCTTGTCTTTCTTAATCAATGCATGTTAATATTGTATATATTATGGGTTTATTTTGAGGGCGTTACAACTTGGTATCAGAGCGTACCGGGTTTGAATACTTTGGGTACGTGGGAAGTGATTAGTATCACAATGGGTTTGTCTCGCTTGTTAGAGACTTATGTATGATAGTATGTGTTTATTTGATAACATGCTTATATGACTATTTGGGTATGGGATTTGATTTCTAGGATGTTGATTGGATCCTCGAGTTTCTATGAGTCTTGTTGGAAAAGCACTTGATCAATGCTGTTTCCAACCGGAACTCTAGCAACGCCTTGGGACTATCATTATCGAGGAATGAAATTCGTAAGTGCTTATGTGATTATGTGCTTACGTGGAGTGAATTACTGTTGTCCAATGCATTAGGACGTGAGTGTTATAGCTTCGGCACATTTATTAATGTGCAAACGTATTAATCATTTTTGTTACCTTTATTAGGATGTCAGGACGAGGACGAGGACGAGGACGTGGTAGGCGTGGTAGGCAGGGTAGGCAGGAGGTGCCTATGCCGGAGGAGATTCCGGAGCAGCAGGAAGGAGTTGGCTAGGCCAATGTGGCCGAGCCAGTAGGCCAGCAGGCTATGGGCGCTTTGGCCCGAGAGATAGCAGGGGCATTCAGGGAGTCTGTGGGCATTCTCAGAGCTGAGAATCAAGCCCAGGTTCATGTTGCAGATGCAGGGCCTGCATTTCTGAAGAGGGAATTCTTCCGATCTAACCCGGACGAGTTTGTGGGTGATCCAAAAGAGCCGCTTAAGGCAGATGAATGGCTCGAACAGACAACGAAGACGTTTGAGATGCTTGGCATCGAGGACGTGGTTCTAAAGGTGACCTTGGCATCTTTCCAGCTAAAGGGAGATGCGGGTCAGTGGTGGAAATTCACGAGGGGCCGTATAGGAGGGACTTGGGAGGCTTTCGTAGTTGCTTTCCAGGAGAAGTTCCTGTCTCCAGCTGTCAGGGAGAGGTTGAGGGAGCAGTTTTGCCAGCTTAAGCAGCTGAGCTCTTCAGTGGCCGAGTTTGAGGCCACATTTACCAGTTTGTTCAGGTTTGCACCTGAGTTGGTGGCATCTGAGGAACGCCGTTGTTTAGAGTTCGAGAAGAAGTTGAGGCATGGCCTCAAGATGAGAGTTGGGGGTTCTATGACCCGAGAGTATGGGCGTCTGGTGGATGCTGCAGCCCACATAGAGATCATGATGCAGGAGGAGGAGGAGAGGCAGAGGGGTTCCAAGAGGAATCAGGATGGCCAGAGTGATGGCAGGAGACAGAGAGGTTTTACCCCTCAACAGTGTCAGGGTAGCTTTACTAGATCGACTTTTCCAGTGCTGAGTGCAAGTTCTGGGAAAGGCAGCTAGGGAGACATTACCTGTTTCAAATGTGGTCAGCTGGGCCACAAGTCTCTAGTTTTCCTGCAGAAGGGAGGAGGACAGAGAGCAGCGTCATCTTCGGCTCGATCTCAGAGCCAGAGTCAGGGCAGGGGTCAGCCACTATCTTGTTATCAGTGTGGTCAGGCGGGACACCTGAAGAGGTTTTGCCCGTAGTTGAGCGGTACATCTGGTGCATCTGGGCAGAGGCAGAGTTCTCAGCCAGCTCAGTCAGTTCAGGCCTCGAGGGCCAATCAGGGGACTTCATCGTCCCAGTCTGTGCAGCAGTCTTATGCTCCTAGGGGTGAGCAGGTTGATCAGAGACCGTCTGGGCGTGTGTATGTTGTTACCGCGCAGGATCTTGTGCCTGCTCCATCTGTCGTGAGAGGTACCTTCTTGTTTTGCAACTCGGTTGCTAGTGTATTGATTGATACGGGAGCATCACATTCATTTATATCTGCTGCATTTGCATCTGTTTTGGGATTGGAGTTGGCACAGTTAGCATCTCCTATTTGTGTTGTATCACCTGTTGGGGGTGAATTGATTTTGAAACAAGGATGTCGGGGCTGTGATATAGAGGTCGCCGACCGCCGACCGCCGACTTCCATTTCCTTTTGTAGTTATGCCCATGTCGGGATTTGATATTATTTTGGGTATGGACTGGTTATCGTCATACCGGGCACTTATTGATTGTTACCGCCAGAGGGTCATAGTATGTACCTTGAGCGGGGATTGTTTCCATTTCTTGGGGATCGGGTTGGTAGTGTTTTGCCACCGGTGTATGATCCACGAGGGCGGAGTGAGTTGAGTGGTCTCCTTGCTAGCCTTTTGAGTAGTGAGTGCGATGAGACCCAGACTGTGTTGCCGAGAGTGGTTTGTGAGTACTCGGACGTCTTTCCCGAGGATCTTGTTAGTTTGCCACCTCACAGAGAGATTGAATTCTCTATTGACCTAGTGCCCGGTACGGCACCGATTTCTATGGCACCTTATCATTTTGCCCCAGCCGAGTTAGTTGAGTTGAAGATTCAGCTCCAGGAATTGCTAGATAAGGGCTATATTCGTTCTAGTGTTTCGCCGTGAGGAGCGCCGACCCTCTTTGCTAAAAAGAAAGGTGGTGCTTTGAGACTCTGTATCGATTATCGGAAATTGAATCGGGCTACGGTCAAGAATAAGTACCCTATGCCTCGTATAGATGATCTGTTCGACCAGTTGAAGGGTTCTCGTTGTTTCTCTAAGATAGACTTGAGATCGGGTTACCACCAGTTGAGAGTCAGGGAGGGGGATATTCCGAAGACAGCATTCCGTACGCGGTATGGCCATTATGAGTTTCTGGTGATGCCATTTGGGCTCACCAATGCACCGGCAGTTGTAGACAAGCCCGCGGGGGGGCCTCGCTACAGCTCGGACTCGATTTATGTCACGGTTCTTAATCTGAACCAAGAGTCCAAATCTGCAAATCGTTTTGAGAAAACATATTTTTGAAAGGAGTGCCAAACATGGACTGCTTTGCCAGATACAGAGTCGCCACCTAAATATTTTATTTTGGGAAATTTAGGAAACCCTAACTCGTTGCCTAAGGCCACGTGTCCGTCATCACCAAAGTTGCCTCGGCTCGGGAACTTGGGTACGATTGGGGAAGGTGACTTCGTGAGCACCCCCGCTCGCCCGATCAAAGATCGGCCTCTACTAACCATGATATCAAGTTTTGAAAACATTGTATGTTCTTATTCCAGTTATTAGCCTAGATTTACTATGTGATGCGCACAACATACAAGTATAGACCGGGTCGCCTGAATTGGAACAAAACACTTTATGTTTATTTTTTGAAAGATGGTTTGCTACCCGCAGGTAGGCTTAAAATGCAGATTTTGCCACCCTCAGGTGGGCTTAGAAAAACATGGTTTTGCCACTATCTAGTGGGCTTAAAACTCACAGTGAATGAATTGTTCCAATCCAAATAACCCAACCTTCACCCACAGGCATTCAGGCAGTTATATCACATAAGCAAATAGCCTCATGGTAAGCATGCTATCATGGCAGTCACTCACACGCATGCAAGGATGCTAAAGCATAAAAACTCACCGAGTACTCCAAGCCAAAACAGAAACCGATTAGAAATCTATGCATGATCCTAAATATACAGAAATGCCTAATGCAACACATGCAAAAATGCAATTATAGCAGGCTCGGCTATTCTAAACATGGCATATGAGATGCAACAGCTATCAAGTATTCAATTTGGAATTGAAATACAAATGCAGTTAGTGTGATGCGCCGAGCCCGGTGCATGCAAGACATATGAATAAATGCAAACATGCTATCATACTGTATGCTAATTGAAACATGCCCTAATCTAACCATCATAAGCAGGTAAATTAAAGGGAAGAAAGACGTGGGGTTGGAAGACATACATCACACACACACACACACTTATTACAACATTGCCCTCGCGCAGAGGGTCCGAATGAATAATATACAGTCCCGAATAGTACAGTCCAAATAATACAGTCCAAAATAAGTACAAATTCCTAATTAATTAACAAATTAACTAAGAAAAAAAATAAATTGGCATGCAAGCCAGGGACTGTCTTGACTCTTCTTCAGATGATGAATGATGCATATCCGGGTTGCCTTTGCGCGGAAATCCACTG
Organism: Camellia japonica; assembly: GCA_030407325.1. Taxonomy (NCBI): domain Eukaryota; kingdom Viridiplantae; phylum Streptophyta; class Magnoliopsida; order Ericales; family Theaceae; genus Camellia; species Camellia japonica. Next base: position 129,242,768 of record JAPPVO010000029.1, on the reverse strand, counting down.
TGATGCCCTAATTAGCCTCTGTTTTGCAATGTTTTTTGGAAAGCGCGCCAAGCCTCGGAAGACTGCTGATTCTTGATTTGCTGCAACAGAGAGCAGGAAAGGGGCATGGCAATGTATTTTCACAAATGTATGCATGCCTCGATCCTCGTGCCACCAATCACGCATCTCAATGCATGATGGCCGAGGAATCGAATTGCACGACTCAATATAGAATGAATGCACATGAAAACTCAACTAAAACCTAACTCCATCATGGATAATCCGGAGTGTCGGTGATTGGGGAATTGAGACACGTTCCGTCACTCGGAGTACGAAACGTCCCTCGTTTCCCGTGCTCGGGCTAACTCCTATCCCGAACACAATGCAATATGCATGACATGCATGAATGCAACTAAGATACAACCTAACATGCGCAATGCTATGAAATGGCATACACGATGCGCGAGGTAACATGGCATACACAATGCACTAATATACACCCTAGCATACGCAATGCTATGAAATGAAATGGCATACACAATGCATAATGGACTTACACCAACACAAGTGGACCTCAGCCACACTCACATAAGAGGCCATTAGATGAAAATGAGACACTCGAAATGCGTGCACACGTGCACGCAAACCGAGGACCGACCCTAGGGCACGAATGCCACTCTAACAAGACATGGCAAGACATGGAATATGACATACTAGCATATAAATTTCAGAGGCAAAATGAGATGCAAAACAGCCCCGAAAGATGACAAAATGACACCCGATGCATGGGACGAGTCCCGAAACATGAAATTAAGCATACGGAATGACCTATAGCTATGCAATGCATGCATAATTTGAACATGAAGTGTAAAGACAGAAGCAAGGAAGCCCCAAAACAAGCATATTTACAGTTTAGAGCAAGGCCAAACAGTGGGCACAAATAGGGCTAAATTAGCATGCAAAAATGGCCCCGAAAGCGAGATAATGAAGCAACTAACAAATGATGGCCCCAAACAGAGGAGGGCCCTTCTACAATGTTGAAGAGGGGCCAAAAATATGATGTTTTACAGTTTATGACAAACCACAAAAACAAACACAAGTATGGCAAAATTCTCATGCAAGAAAGGGGCCAAAATGGAGACAAAGAAGCCACTGATGCATGCTGGTCCCAAACAGGTGAGGGCCCTTCAACAATGTTGAATAGGGGCCCAAAATATGACCTTTTACAGTTTAGTACCAGACCCAAAACAGTATACAAGTATGCTCAAAATACCATGCAAAAATGAGGCCAAAAAGAGAGCTACAACACAAAGTATACAAAAGATGCCTCAAACAGGAAAAGACCCTTAATGAAACATGAAGAGGGGGTCAAAATATGGCCATTTTCAGTTCGGACCAAAGTCCAAAAACAGAAGCACAATAGGCTAATAAATCATGCAAAAATGGGGGCCAAAAGTGGATATCAAAGCAAGTGACACATGGAGGATTCAAACAGTGATGAGCCCTTCTACAATGTTGAAGAAGGGATAAAAATCAGCCTATTTACAGTTTACAACATGCTTCAAAACAGATTATACACAGGCCTAAAATGCTACACAAGAAATAGGCATACAAGAGGGATAATGAAGCAAGTGCAAAATGGGGGCCTCAAACAGTGAGAGGCCCTTAATAAAAGATAAAATTGAGCTCAAAAAAATTCTACTTTCAGTTATGGCCGGAGCTCAAATATACAAGCAAGAAGGGCTAAGAAAACTTGCAAAAATGAGCTAGAAAAGAGGGAAATGTTGCTCACCCTTGTAGACCAAGTCTTTGGCTGCCTTTGGACCAAGAAATGCTGCCTCCTAGCCTCTGAGAAGACCCTCCTAGCTTCTGGAATGGAGTGGTGGTGTGGTTCTAGGTGATGGTGTAGAAAGGGTGTAGGATTTAGGAGGTTTGAGTGCTTGAAGTGAGGGAGAGAGGGGGATGCAATACAAGGCTCCAAAGGGTTTTTTTTCTAACCCTTAAACCAGAGCTGGGAGGCTGGTTTTATAGGCAAGAGAGGGGGAGAAATGGGGGGAAATGAATTCAAGTTTCCCCCCCAAAAAATGGCCCCCCGGATACAAAATCTGGGGGGAAAAGGGATGCATATTTGGACTGTACCTGTTGTAAGGATCAAGGCCGGCTAGGTATTGGGTTTGAAGGTGTCCGGCCGGCTCTCCCCATGGCCTGCTGGCCAAGGGTCAAAAGGGCCAAGTGTGATTAGTGGCCGGCCACCACAGATTGGTGGCCTCCCATGTGTTCTCAACACAACCCTGTGGTCAAAAATTGGAAACAGTGAACCAGGAGAGAGAACAACCCACTTTTCAAAGGGGTTCAAAGGGGTCAAAAGCAATTACTGGCCGGCCACCAAATATTGGTGGCCTCCCAGATGTGTACATCACAAATATGGGGTTTAGGATGCAAGAAAATGGCCCAAGGGTGGTCAACATTGGCTTTGAAGTGAGAGAAATCAAGCGACGGAGGGCGATGAAGGAATATAACTGGTTGCTGGAACAATTACTGGCCTCCCACCCTTCTACGACCTTCCTGGTGATGAAACAAAGGTCCCTGCCAAAATTGAACACAAACCGATGTAAAATGAAGGTTCGGGGGCCGAAACGCGCAGCCCGGGGCCCCGAAAACCGACTGTTAGGCACCGGGAGTGGTGTTTGACCACGAAGTTGGTCTCTCGGACCTCAGTGTCCCTTAAAAGGGAGTAAATAAGATGCATGCCAAAAACTGGAGCAAACGGAGGTGGTTAGGCAGTCCCGAACCGAGGCACTCGGCCTGACGGCTCCGAAAATCGGGAACCGGGCTCCGAAATGGGCAAAAGTGGCCTACGACCACGAAACGTAGCCTACGGCCACTGAGAGATGATCTACGAGACCTCTCCTTCCCCTCAGGGAAAAGAAATAGGGAAAACCGAGCCTGGTTTGCAAACCAAGGCAAAGCACAGAAAAGCCCGGGAGTTCGGAGGCAAGGCTCACGGCCGAGACTCTGAAACCTCTGGACGAGCACGATATGCAACATCACCGAGTGCTCAATCGGTGACGTCTAAGTCTTAAGGTCGGTCAAAAATGGGGTGTCTACCGTTGCCCCTCTTTGACAGAACTCGGAAGTCATAAGCGACGGGAGTGAATGTCAAAGCCCAGAGACGACCCATTTTTGACAAGGCCGAAGACTTAGACAAACAGGCGAGATAAACAAAGGTGTGCCCGCAGGCGTGCCCGCAGGCAAAGGGGCAAAATGCAAAATGATATGCACAAGGCCAAATGTAACTTGATGTTCATGCAAGCGCAGCAAGCTGTAATGAAGCAAATATTCGCAAACAGATGCAACAGTTTTAAGCAAGAATGCAAAGCAACAACTACATTTCATGTAGTTAGGAATGCGGAGAATCATTCACTTCTCGTCACGTCTCACACGGAGAAGATACGATACCTGCGTGATTCGTCTGGTCACACCAGCTTCAAATGAACCGTACATACAATATCGTTCCTGCAAAAGAGAGAAACTCAACAAGCACAACATGCTAACAACATATGTTCAATGAGATATCGAAACTTCGACAAGCGCGGTGTCGGTGGGTGAGTGCATCGCAATGCGAGAAAGGAGTGTGCGTGATAACGCGAGCTTAAACACAGAGGCATGGTAATATCAAAGAGACGTGCATAACTATGCAAGTATGTTCATGAGAATGCAAGTTAGATGCACAATAATGCAGAACAAACGCAAATCAGAATACGTGTTCGTCATAAAACGGCGAGCAAGGAAATGCGCGTTTCGGCGAGGACGATTCGATCGCGGCCTCCGGTTCACCTCCCGGAGAGGTTACAACATGTTCAAAAAGGATACACCTTGATTTTGATGAGTAATGATGAGACACATGTCAGAAGTTTGAAGCTGAAGTTCCGGCGGAGCGATTTCGCGACAGAACGTGCACTTCTCTTGTACTTTTTTAGGTCCCGGGGACTCCAATTTTTCTCAAAATTTGCAGAGACCTTGGGGGGGGGTGTGGAGAACACCACCGGCCAGTTTTATTTCCCAGGGGAGGCCACCGGCCACTTTTCAAAAAGGAGATGGCCGGCCAGCCTGAAAAGGTGGCCGGCCGGCCACTTGTCCAAATCCGCGGGCATTTTGGTCTTTTCACCTTCTTTTCTTTAAATTCACTCACCCAAACACTTTGAGCTCATAACATCAATTCCGAAATCTTCTCCTCTAGCTTCCCAGACCATTTTCTCCCTCAGATCTGTGCTCCATATGCGTTTTCCAACGCCCCACGCAAGTTGTTTTCGCGAAAACATTCAGTTTTAAGCACTTTGAACCGATTAAATTTTGATTTCGGTGCTTCTTTTCTCATTTTCGCCACTTGAGGTGAGTTTATCTCAACATTTGGAAGATTTTCTCGGGAGTTGACTTTTGTTGACTTTTTCATTTCCCGAGAGTTGACTTTTGTTGACTTTTTTCAATTTTTGCTCATTTTTGCTCCTTTTTGCCAGGTTTTCTGAAATGGCCGGTCATTTTCCTCACGGTGGAGGTCCTGCGGATGCCGGAGGTGATCCTGATATCATGGCTCTACCTCCGAGGGTTCGATCCTTCATACCCGAGAGGTATGCCCCACCAGCACACATTCTTCCGCGAGCTGTTTTCCATCACTTCACTGACTTTGATGAGCGGGCGCCCGGGGATCTCCTTCTGCGGGAGCCAGAGTATCACCTCTCTCATGAGGCACGAGAGGTATTTTACTTTGTTTTTATCTTTTCTGCAACGTATTCTGCATTTTTCGTGCATTCTGTTTACATTCTGAACACACGGTTCAATCACTTGAGTTCCTGAACACTTAGCCCATAAATTGATTGTGAACACACGGCACACACTGATTGAGAGTTGAACACGCAGCCCAAACACTGATCTTCTGAACACACAGCTCAAATTGAAGGTGAACACACGGCGCACACTGATTGAGTTTTGAACACACAGCCCAAACACTGATTTTCTGAACACGCAGTCCGAATTAAAGGTGAACACACGGCGCACACTGATTGAGAGTTGAACACGCAGCCCAAACACCAATTTTCTGAACACACAGCCCAATTTGAAGGTGAACACACGACACACACTGATTGAAAGTTGAACACGCAGCCCAAACACCAATTTTCTGAACACACAGCCCAAATTGAAGGTGAACACACGGCACACACTGATTGAAAGTTGAACACGCAGCCCAAACACTGATTTTCTGAACACACAGTTCGAATTGAAGGTGAACACATGGCACACATTGGTTGAGTTTTTAACACACAGCCCAAACACCGATTTTCTGAACACATAGCTCAAATTGAAGGTGAACACGCAGCACACACTAATTGAGGTTTGAACACGCAGCCCAAACACCGATTTTCTGAACACACAGTTCAAATTGAAGGTGAACACACGGCACACACTGATTGAAAGTTGAACACGCAGCCCAAACACTGATTTTCTGAACACACAGTTCGAATTGAAGGTGAACACACGGCACACACTGATTGAAAGTTGAACACGCAGCCTAAACACTGATTTTCTGAACATACAGTTCTCTTGCATTATTTTGCACACAGCCTATTCATTTTATTTGCACGCAGCTTATTCATGTTATTTGCACGTAGCTTATTCATTTTATTGAACGCATGTATACATTTTGAATGCAGGTGACTTCTCGCACTGTGTGGGGATACGGCTCCACCGTAGCTAGAGACTGGTACGCTGAGCTCCTGGAGGCTGTCCAGGATTTGGTTGATTTGGCAGGGTTCGGGCCCTTCTGTGTTGGGCTTTCTTGCTGTCCTGCCAGGAGGACGTTGATGGCAGCTTTGGTGGAGAGATGGTGGGACACCACCAACTCCTTTCATTTTTCCGCCACAGGGGATCTGACTATGACCCCGCTTGACTTTGCTGTGTTGACCGGCCTTGACGTGGGAGGTTGGCCCATCCCTTACGACGAGGATATAGGCCAGTGGGAGGCCGCTTGGGTATATTTGCTGGGGGCTCACCCACCTGTTGATAGAGCTTCGGGCAGAGTCCGATACACTTGGTTCTCTTCCCACTTTCGGAGGGTGGAGATGGAGCCTGGGACTCCTGAGGAGGCAGCACAGTATGCCCGTGGTTTTCTGATGTTCCTCTTTGGGACCACTTTGTTTGCCGACCAGGGGAACACTGTTGGGCTGTATCTGTTGAGCGCCTTGGTGGACCTATCACAGGTCAGACGATATGACTGGGGTGGCGCCGGCCTGGCTACCCTTTACTGCTACATGAGCGCGACCTCCCGCGGACCGGGGGACTTACTCGGTGGTTACTGGAGAGCCTGGGAGGTACTTTCTGCCCTCCTGATTTACATTTCTGCTCCTCATTACTTGTAAACTGCACACACGGCGTACTTTACACTCTGTATTTTGCCCTCAGCACTTTGCATTTACATTCTGCACTGTTTTCCACAGTTATGGGTCTATGTATATTTCCCGGCATTAGCCCCAGAGATGGTGGTGGAGGGGCCCCTCATGACCCCGTTCTCACTTGTATTCGAGGGTCAGCACCGACCGAGACCTCGGGAGTCTCTCCTTTACCTACGGCAGTATTTCGACACGGTGCGGTCGTCGGAGGTATTTCAGAACCCTCAGTCCTTTCTGTTTGCACCTTTGATTTATCTTGTACTTTCCGATTTCTGATTGGTTTATGCACCGGTTATCCGCAGATTACATGGCAGCCCTGGGTGCCCTTAGGTGAAGGTCTCCGATACCAGTTTGCCGGAGGGCGAGGTGCCTCTCAGTACAGGATTCTATTCGAAGGGCCAGTTGGTAGGGCCTGGTTTCTGGGGGAGCGCTTCTTGCGTCAGGTGTGGGGCTATACTTCTCAGGACCCTCCCTCAGTACCCCCAGTTAGTATGCGGACTGCTGATAGGCTCTCTTCCCGAGATGTTATTGATGCTATGCTGGGTATTGATGCTTTACTTTATCTTGAGGATGGGGATTATGCTACTTACCGTCACATATACCTGATGCCTCCATTGACGGGAGTCCGTACTCCAGCGATGAGGCCTGCTGGCATACCATCTTCGAGCCAGGCCTAGGCTTAGGCTGCAGACGCTCCTTCCACCAGCGGGGCTGGTACATCCAGAGGCGGGCGCGGATTTATTCCCCCGGTTCCCCCGACTTATCATCATCCTGGATGGCCGGATATGCCGACTGAGCTGATGGGGTGGCAATATGGGACTACCTCTCCGATTCCGGTCCCGATAGAGCCTCCAGTACCTGGCCACCGCTACGTCAGAGACCCCGACTCACCACCGGTATGTTTTACAGCTTTGATTCATCACTCAGATATTTGAACGTTCATTCCTTTACTGATACACTTGCCTTTGCATCTGCAGCCCCCTGTTGAGTACATGGATCAGGTGCTCGAGATGGTAGCCTCACTTGAGGGGATGGTCCTGCGGAGGGAGGCGCAGTTGTCCATTATGGGCTTCCAGGTACCCTTTAGTTTTCCAGCATTGTACTTCTGATCATATGCTGATTTTGGACATTTTACTGCATTAATAGGCTATTTGTGTAGAGCACATCTGACACACACCCCACCTACACACTATATTTACATGTACCCACTTCATGTAGTTCTTGTATTGCATCTGATGTACATGTTTTAGCTGATGTATTCAAACTGCATTTTTCATTTTCAGATGCCTCCAGTATATGCTCAGCCACAGGCCGGGCCACCTGGGCCTTCTCGGGGAGGTGGACCATCTGGGTCTTTTCGAGGAGCTGGGCCATCTGGGCCTTTTCGAGGAGCTGGGCCATCCAGGCCTTCTCGAGGAGCTGGGCCATCCAGGCCTTTTCGAGGAGCTCGAGGAGAGGGATCGTCTCGCAGACGCAGGGCACATATTATAGAGGCGGAGCCCGATGAGGATGAGGAGGAGGATGTTGCAGATCGTCAGTCAGAGACATCTGCTGACCGAGAGGAGGGCTCCGGTCTTGGCTCCGAGAGTGGAGGCGAGGCTGAGGGAGATCCTGAGGATGACAGCTCCGACTCGGACGGTGATGGGGGTGCAGAGGCTATTCCGCAGAAGAGGATGAAAAGGGCCTCTTATTCCCGTTCTCGAGAGCATTGATGCGGCTGTTCCCTGTTTTATTTACCTTTGTACTAGTAGTTTGTAGCACATTGCATTTTGTTAGGCAGTTTTATTACTTTTGTAAAACTTGTGCCCTTTTGTTTGTGAAATGTTGTAACAAACGAAGCATGATGGAATGAAACAGCTTTTGAAAAAATGTTGTATTTTAAACTTTCAGCATCATATCGCGTCGTTTTGCACCATAATGAAAATGTGCATTGTGCATTCGCCCAGTCAGGTAGTGAACCGACGCAATAACTTAACTTACTAAGATACAACAAAACCTTAGCAAGTTTACAACTCGATAAGCAAAATACAACAGTGTTGACAACTTAATAAACAAAACTTAATCAAGAAAATTGCTTAAACAAAGAGTACCAACTCAAACACACGAAAACACGACAGCTCGACAAACAACTCGATAAGCAAAACAACAACTCGATAAACAAAACTTCAACAAAACAGAGTGTGCTTCGGACGATCTGGGCAACGGAATGCATCCGAAATAGAGGGAAATGGAGGCCTTTGACATATCCGTTGCATGGAAATGCTTGAAACTTCCTCCCGAGGGGTAAAACAGGGCCAAGGACACACATGGGAGCATGGCCGGCCACTTTTGGGGGCCGGCCGGCCAGCTTTTTGTATGTGGGGGGAAAAATGTGGCCGGCCTGCTAGAAAAGGTGGTCGGCCGGCCACTTAATCCAGCAACCATCAACTTTTTGACACGTGTCCCCCCGAATAGTGTTTTCTTCTCTTTAAAAGCTCCAACTTCGGGATTCATTCATTTCATCACTTCTTTGCACAAAAAATGGAGGCATTTCTCACAGAAAATCTCACATCTTGGATCTCTTCTTTAAATGGCTCGAAGAAGTTGAACTTCCAGGGTTTCGGCTTGAATGCACTATTCACGCTGAGTCGTACTCCACTGCACCTTTCTTTCCTCCATGCCGCGGCAAGGTTCTGGAACCCCGTGACGCACGTCTTTAGCTTTGGCGGGCAAGAGGTATGTCCAACTTTTGAAGATTTTCAAGTTTTGATGGAGTCTGAACGCTCGGAAGAGATCTTGCCTCAGTTCCGCTTTGGCCACGCCCAAGCTTTAGGGCGGATGTGCGGACTTACCGCGCATGATGCTCGATCTCTGATCTGTAATGGGGAACTAGATATCCTCGGTTTGATCCATCGCTTTTCTGGTGCCGGTGACCGCGGCGATCACCATTGGCAAGGTTTCCGACAACATGCCCTCTGCTTGTGCATGCTATCTCACTTTCTGCTTGCCCCGGGTCTGGGTGGACCCAACATCCGTCTGATTGAGGTTGCTCAGGGCTTGAAGGAAGGAAAGAGCTGTATTGCTATGGCATTGGCCGAAACGCTGATGGGTTTGGACGCTTTCCATCGTCAGGAGACAACCAGATTTGCGGGGAGTCCACTACTGCTGCAGGTAATGTTTCCCACCCAATCTCACATATGTATTTGCTCACATCACTCGGCCCTCAGGCTCGGTTTTTTCTCACAAAACCCTTTCCTCGCTTTTCTCTCACCGTACACCTCTCTATTCTTTATTCTCTCATTTTTCATCCCTCCCCAGGTATGGTTGATGGATAAATTGCAGGTTGTGGACTCTTGCCCTGCCTACTCAGCCCGCAGCTACTTCTTTCGGCAACGCCTGGTTGATGCGCTTGATGAGGGATGGTGGTTCAACTGGATGTGCAATTTGTCTGCTGACCGCATTGCTTGGCGCTGTCCTTGGCTCAATCTTCTGGCAATGAGCTATAGCATGTCCCGGCAGACCGGGGTCCAGCTGATTGGTCTGACTCACTGTGTGTTCTATTTTCCGTTCCGGTTCCAGCGTCAGTTTGGCCATGATCAGACTTGCCCGCCAGAGGGGATTGAGTACCCGGCTGCTTTTCCGGTCCGAGGCGCACAGCTTGCCCGATATGCCACAGCATGGAGGACTAGAGAGCTCCTGGCCCCTGCTCCCACTTTCAGTTGCACTTTGTCTGACGAGTGCTGGGATTGGCGAAGAGGCACAGATTGGGCCTAGCTTGGCATTAGAGGCTTCGACTAGCTCTGGGAGGGGGCGTAGGGACACCTGACTTGACTATGCCCCGGATTTATTGCTTTATTAGTACTTTCAAAGTTTCTTTATGAGTGTAATGAAAAAGGAACTTCAATTGTATGCAAGAGCAGGAGAACTTTGTTTTGAAATCAATGAAATTGAAGGTTGTGGTACTGAAAATTTTCCACTTTGGTCCAAAAATGGTCTTAGTTGTAAAAAGATTATTTTAAACAAAGTCAACTTTTATTAAAACTTTTCAAAACTATTTTCGATATGGATCAAAACTGGACACGCCTGAGATCTGTCACTGAGATGCACAACCCCGGATCCTAGCAACTGGAAAGTTGCCCCTAGTCTGGATAGCACCGCGGCACGTATGTGGCAACGGAAAGTTGCCCCTAGTCTGAATAGCACTGTACCGGAGATCGCGATGAATGCTGATGGAAAAAGATGACTGAGATGATCAAAATGAACAAAGTTGATCGGGGAACAGTTTATGGCTGAACTCCAGGATGAAGTTGCCTACGTATTCCAAAGATGGGAATCAAGCCTGACGTAGTTCAGGCTCAGGTTCGCTCGGGTATTTTCGCTCTCCTTTTACGCTCTAACTTTTGCCAAGGCCGCCCTTTGCGGGTTTTCAACCTTGCGAGCTCAGTTTTTATGATTTCAAATTTTCTGTGCTCTGAGTTTTGCCTAGGTCGCCCTTTCGGGTTTTCGGCCTAGCGAGCCTCTCAAGGGTAATATTTCTTCAACTTGTCCATATTGATCGGTTGTGAGAACTCCAAGCCATCTAGATCCATCAGAACCACAGCTCCACCTGACCAGATTGACTTGATGATGTAGGGACCAGTCCAATTGGGTCTGAACTTGCCCCTTGGGTCGTGGATGGGAGCTCGGTTGTCCTTGAGCACCAAATCTCCTTCTTTTAAATTCCTGGACTTAACCTTCTTGTTGAAAGCCCGGGCGATTCTGCGTTGATAACCTTGGACGTGGTACAGTGCTTTCAGCCTTCTCTCATCAAAGAGCATGAGTTCCTCAAATCTGCTCTGCTGCCAGTCTGCCTCGGCTATTTGACACTCAGCCAATACTCGCAATGACGGGACCTCAATCTCAATAGGCAGAACGGCCTCCATCCCATAAACCAATGAGTACGGAGTCACCCCAGTAGAAGTTCTAATTGAAGTCTGGTATCCCCACAGAGCAAACGACAGCTTATCTGGCCAGTCCCGGTAGGTTTCCACCATCTTTTGTAGTATGTGCTTGATATTCTTGTTGGCGGCCTCAACCGCTCCGTTGGTTTGCGGCCGATAGGTAGACGACTTATGAAAAGCCACATTGTATTTTTCCAACAAATCAACCACCTCCTTCTTGAAATGGGAACCGTTATCCGAAATAATTTCATTTGGGACTCCGTAGCGACAGATGATGTTGTTTCTGATAAATTTTGCGACGTGCGAAGCCTTCAACACCGCATAAGATTGGGCCTCGACCCACTTCGTGAAATAATCTATCGCTACCAAGATGAACTCATGCCCATTCGACCCCTTCGGCGTGACAGCTCCGATTACATCAATTCCCCAGACTGAAAATGGCCATGGCGAAGTCATGTTGTACAGCTTAGACGGCGGAATGTTCATGCGATTTGCATGAATTTGACATTTGTGGCATCGCCGGACAAAACCGATACAATCCTCCTCCATGGTGGACCAGTAATAACCCTGTCTGAGGATCTTTCGTGCCAGCATTACCCCATTCATGTGCGCGCCACATTCTCCTCCGTGGATGGCTTCCATCAGACGCTTTGACTCTTCGGCATCAACACACAGTTTATGCATTCCCAGATGACCCATTTTATACAGTTTACCCCCACAGATGATGAACTGAACGGCTATTCTTCTGATTGCCCTTTTGTCTTTGGCATTTACCCCTGGCGGGTATGCTTCTTTCTCCAAGAAGTTCCAGATGTCGTAATACCAGGGGTTTTCGTCCTGAACTTCACCTATAGCGGCAATCGACTCGTAGGCTGGTGCAAATTTCTGGTCGATGATGACTGGACGCATCCGGACTCCACACGGGATGTCTATCATGGAAGATAGAGTTGCTAAAGAATCTGCGAACCTGTTGTTCTCTCTTAGTAGATGAGTAAAACTTAGCTTCTCAAACCGAGGAATCAGCAAGTCCAAGGTCTGGTGATACATCATCATCTTTTCCTCTTTCACTTTCCAGTCTCCTTTAGCTTGAGACAAAACAAGGTTCGAGTCCCCAATGACGTCCAACCGTCTTGTCCCTAGTTCCAGGGCTACTTCTAGACCAGCAATGCACGCCTCATATTTTGCTTCGTTGTTCGAGACTTTGAATCGGAGTTTGAAGGCTAGAGGGATACGGGAATTGTCGGGTGCTATCAGCAACACTCCTATCCCATACCCGTATTGATTTGACGCTCCGTCAAAGTACATCGTCCAAGTTTCGTCGTCGATGTGCAAAATGGCCTCATCTGGGAATAAGTACTCGACTGCTTCACCCCCTTCCACTGGATGGTCGGCTAAGAACTCTGCCACTGCTCTTCCATTGACCGACTTGCGTGTTACATACTTTAGATCAAATTCGGAGAGCAATAGCAACCAACGAGCTAGCCTACCCGTAAGTGCTGATTTCTCGAAAAGATATTTGATGGGATCAAGTCGTGAAACCAACATTACAGAGTGGGCTAACAGGTAGTGCCGCAGCTTCCTGGTAGCCCATACCAAAGCTAAGCAAGCCTTCTCCAGCGGAGTGTAGCGGGTTTCGTACTCTAGCATCATCTTGCTTAGATAGTAAATGGCTTTTTCCATCTTGTCTTCTGATTCTTGCGCAAGCATGCAGCCCATTGTAGTTTCAGTTACTGACAGATACAAAATCAACGGTTTCCCTGGTTCTGGCGGTGACAACACGGGCGGGTTCTGTAAATATTCTTTAATCTGTTCAAATGCAGCTTGACATCGGCCGTCTGTAGACACCCCATTTTTGACCGACCTTAAGACTCAGACGTCACCGGTTGAGCGCCAGGTGATGTTGCATATCGTGCTTGTTCAGAAGTCTCAGAGTCGCGGCTGCGAGCCCTGCCTCCGGACTTCCGAACCCTCTTCTGTACCTTGCCTCGGTTTGCGAACCAGACTCCGTTTTCTCTATTTTCTTTCCTGAGGGGAGGGAGAGGTCCCGTAGGCCATCTCTCAGTGGCCGTGGGCTACATTTCATGGCCGTAGGCCATTTTGCCCATTTCGGAGCCCGGTTCCCGGTTTTCGGAGCCGTCAGGCCGTGTGCCTCGGTTCGGGACCACCCAACCATCTCCGATTCCTCCGGTTTATGGCGTGCATCTCATTTACTCCCTTTCGAGGGACACTGGGGTCTTAGATACCCACTTCGTGGCCGAATGCCACTTTCGGTGCTTAACAGCCTATTTTCGGGACCTCGAACTGCGTGTTTTGGTCCCCGAGCATTCGTTTTGCATCGGTTTTTGTTCATTTTTGGCAGGTACCTCTGTTTTATCCCCAGGAAGATCACTGGAGGGTGGGAGGCTAGCAATTGTCTCAGCAACCTGTTATGCTCTTCCGGCGCCCCCCCCCCGGCGCCCGTTTTTCTCACTTCCGGGCTAATGTTGAACACCCTAGGGCCATTTTCTTCAAGCCAAAACCACATATTTGTGTTGTACACACATGGGAGGACCCTAAAAACACATGGCCGGCCATTAATTCTTCATTTCATTTTTGAACCTCTTTGAAAGTGGATCCGGGAAGGAGAAAAGTCTGTGCGGCTTCACCGAAACGGGCGTAACTCTTTGCACAAGAGTAATTAAAGTATGAGGCCACCACCATTGGAAAGCTTACTTCCGGGGCTTCATTTTGCACTCAAGAATCTCCTAAGTTCAATTCCGGATGGAGGAGATATGGTTGATTGAAGTAGGGCATAACTCCGGTTAGATCGAAAGTCTGCGCGGCTTCACGGAAACGGGCATAACTTTTTTCACAGAAGGAATTTTGATGCAGGTTTGCGCCATTGGAAAGCTAACTTCTGGGGCTTCAATTTAGACACTTGAATGGCCACATTTGGACTTCCCTAGCACCCACCGGCCAGCCTTCTTCCCGACAGCTTTTTTTTAACTAGCTGGCCGGCCAGAAAACCTAGCTGGCCGGCCACCTGCAACTAAAGCACTTTTTTCCCACCTTTTCTCCGATTTTCTTGCCTATATAGCTGGCCCCCCAGATCTTTTGGAAGGGTTGGAAAATATCTCTCAAGGATATACATTGATATCTCTCCAAAACCTCCAAAATCCTTAAGTTTTGGCCTCATTTGTTCATCATCTCCTAGCACCACCAACACCACTTCATTTCCAGCAGCAAGGAGGAGTTCTTGGGGGGTTTAGAAGAAACTTTCATCAAGCAAAGAGGTAGCAAAAGTCTTGTCTTCAAGGGTAAATCTCAAATCCCTCTTTTGTACCATTTTCTTGCTTCCTTTCTTAACCCTATTTCCATATTGTTTTGAGCTTCAACCCCTACTAAAAGTGGTCCCCTTTTGATCTCATTTTGATCTTTTATTAAGGGCTCAACCCTGTTTGAGCCCTCTATGGCACACTTGCTTCAATAGCATCTTCTATGTCAATATTTTGCATGAAATATTAGGCTTATGAGTGATCTGATTTCGAGCATGACATAAACTGTGAGTGGGCCTATTTTGAGCCCCTATTCAACATTGAAGAAGGGCTCAACCCAGTTTGGCCTCTCTATCATGCACTTGCTTCATAATCCCTTCAAATTACCGTAAACTTGCATGATTTATTTGACCTACAGGAACTCTGTTTTGGAACATGCCATGAACTGTGAGTGAGCTGATTTTGTGTCCCTCTACATTATTGTAGAATGGACCAACTTTGTTTGGGGTCTCCATGTTACACTTGCCTTTATATCTCTCTTTGACCCCATTTTGCATGCCTTTTTAAGCTTATCTAGCTTCTGATTTCAGCCATCATCAGTACTGAAAATATTCATATTTTTTCCTTGTTGTCATATCTCATTGAGGGTCTTTGCTGGTTTGATGAATGTTTGGGGTACTTCATGTTATAGCCTTATATATCCTCATTCTTGCATAGCATTTTTACCATGTTTGCATACTGATTTGGGGGATGTCATCTACTGAAAATGTGCATATTTTTAGTCCCTCATCAGTGTTGTAGAAGGGTACTTTTCAGTTTGAGCATCGCATATACCACTTGCTTCAATACCCCTCTCTTGGCTCGTATTTTTGCATGCTATGGTTGTCCTATCCATGCTTGCTATTTAGCCCTTTTTGTGACTGAAAAATGCTATTTTTGGGGCTTCCTTGCTACTTTTTTGCATGTCATGTACCAATTACGCATGTTTAGTGTGGCTGTAGGCCATTTCGGGTGCTTGTTATCGCATTTCGGAACCATTCCGTGCATTCGGTGTCATTTCCCCGCCTTTCGGGACTGTTTTGCATCATTTGTAAGTGTTGAAATTTCATTTGCATGCTTGCATATCATTTCCATGCCATTTCATGCCTTACGGCCATTGCCTCGGTTTGCGTGCCCGTGTGCACGCATTTCGAGGCACTTCTTTTTATCCGACGGCCTCCCGTGTGAGTGTAGCTGAGGCTCTCTCATGTTGGTGTAAGTTCATTTCGCATTTTGCATATCATTTTAGTCTCACTGCATTGCGTATGCCATTGCCTCGGTTTGCGTGCCCGTGTGCACGTATTTCGAGGCACTTCTTTTTATCCGACGGCCTCCCGTGTGAGTGTAGCTGAGGCTCTCTCATGTTGGTGTAAGTCCATTTCGCATTCTGTATGTCATTTTAGTCTCATTGCATTGCGTATGCCATTACCTCGGTTTGCGTGCCCGTGTGCACGCATTTCGAGGCACTTCTTTTTATCCGACGGCCTCCCGTATGAGAGTGGCTGAGGTCCTCTCATGTTGGTATAAGCCCATTCTGCATTCTGTATGCCATTTTTGCATCATTGCATTCCGTATGCCATTTTCGCATCATTGCATTCCGTATGCCATTCTCTCGGTTTGCGTACCCGTGGGCACGCACTTCAAGGCATTTCATTTTAGCCCCATTACATATCATTTCCATGTCATTTTGCATTATGTATGCCATTTTTGCATCATTGCATTCCGTATGCCATTTTCGCATCATTGCATTCCGTATGCCATTCTCTCGGTTTGCGTACCCGTGGGCACGCACTTCAAGGCATTTCATTTTAGCCCCATTACATATCATTTCCATGTCATTTTGCATTCTGTATGCCATTTTTGCATCATTACATTCCGTATGCCATTTTTGCATCATTGCATTCCGTATGCCATTTTCGCATCATTGCATTCCGTATGCCATTCTCTCGGTTTGCGTACCCGTGGGCACGCACTTCAAGGCATTTCATTTTAGCCCCATTACATATCATTTCCATGTCATTTTGCATTCTGTATGCATCGCCTCGGTTTGCGCGCCTGTGGACACGCATTTCGAGGCACTTCTTTTTATCCGACGGCCTCTTATGTGAGTGTGGCTGAGGTCCACTCGTATTAGTGTAAGTCCAATTTGCATTGCGTATGTCATCTCATGTCTTAGGATCATCGTCTCGGTTTGCGTGCCCGTGTGCACGCATTTCGAGGCATCTCATTTTCATAGCATTGTGCATACTAGGATTGTATCTTAGTTGCATTTCATGCATATCATGCATATTGCATCGTGTTCGGGATAGGAGTTAGCCCGGACACGGGAAACGAGGCACGTTTCGTACTCCGAGTGACGGAACGGGTCTCAATTCCCCAGTCACCGACACTCCGAATTACCCATGATGGAGTTAGGTTTTGTTGTAGCATTCATCTGCATTGCACCCTATATTGAGTTGTGCAATCCGCTCCTCGGCCATCATGCATCGTTATGCGTGATTGGTGGCACGAGGATCGAGGCATGCATATATTTGTGAAATACATTGCTATGCCCTTTTCCTACTCTCTGTTGCAGCAAAATGAAGAATCAGCAACTTTTCGGAGTCTGGCGCGCATTTCAAGAAACATTGCAAACAGAGGCTAAATTGGGCATCCCAGTGGATTTCTGCGCAAAGGCAGTCCAGCATACATTATTCATCAGAAGCGAGGCACCCCCTGGCTTGCATGCCAGTTTAAAGCTTTCTTAGTTAATTCGATAATTAATTAGGAATTTGTATATTATTCGGACTGTAATATTCTTTTATTTCGGACTGTATATTTATTCGGACCCTCTGCGCGAGGGCATAACTGTAATAAGTGTGTGTGAGTGTGATGTATGTCTTCCAACCCCATTTCTTTCTCCCTTTTATTTACCTGCTTACGATGGTTAGATATAGGGCATATTTCAATTAGCATACAGTATGATAGCATGTTTGCATTCATTCATCTGTTTTGCATGCATCGGGCTCGGCGCATCATACAAACTGCATTCGTATTTCAATTCCAAATCGAATACGTGTTAGTTTTAGCATTCCACATACCATGTTTAGAATAGCCGAGCCTGCTATAGTTGCATCTTTGCATGTGTTGCATTAGGCATTTCTGTATAATTAGGATCATGCATTGATTTCTAATCAGCTTTTGTTTTGGCTTGGAGTACTCGGTGAGTTTTATGCTTTAGCATCCTTGCATGCGTGTGAGTGTTGCCATGATAGCATGCTTGCCATGAGGCTATATGCTTATGTGAGATAACTGCCTTGAATGCCTGTGGGTGGAGGTTGAGTTATTTGAAGTGGAACAAATCATTGACTGTTTGTTTTAAGCCCACTAGATAGTGGCAAAATCATGTTTTCCTAAGCCCACCTGAGGGTGGCAAATCCACGTCTTAGCCTACTTGCGAGTAGCACCATCAAACCATTTTCAAATAAACAAACATGAAATATTTTGTTCCAGTTCAGGCGACCCAGTCTATACTTGTTTGCTGCGAGCATCACATAGTAACCTAGGCTAATAACCGGAATAAGAACTCACATTGTTTTCAAAACTAGATATCATGGTTAGTAGAGGCCGGTCTTTGACCGGGCGAGCGGGGGTGCTCACGAAGTGACCTTCCCCAATCGTACCCAAGTTCCCGAGCCGAGGCAACTTTGGTGATGACGGACACGTGGCCTTTGGCACCGAGTCAGGGTTTCCTAAATTTCCCAAAAATAAAATATTTAGGTGGCGACTCTGTATCTGGCAAAGCAGTCCATGTTTGGCACTTCTTTCAAAAATCTGTTTTCCAAAACGATTTGCCGGATTTGGACTCTTTGGTTCAAGATTAAGAACCGTGACATTTGAGTCCTTGAACTGTAGTGACCCCAATATGAACAGAACGGGACTTAACCCTCCCGGGGCGTTCGGGGACGTCTACAGTTTCTGGCGACTCTGCTGGGGATTTAGAGAACTTAACTCGAACTCATGATATCTGTTTTTTACTACACTTGTGTGTTTCTTTGCATTGCATTTGCATTGATGCGCCTAGGACACCGTGTTTGCCATATGCCATTCCCGAACGATTTGCCGGAGGCTTGTCTTGTCAAGGCATGTCCATAAGGCTGATCGGCTCTGGGCTCTGACAGCATGGGAACACAAACCCCGGTTTTACCGGGGCACCCTTTTTGACCATTCGACCTAGTGCATATCGAAATTCATAGTGACCATTCCAAACTAGGACAGGTTGCTTACCCGTTTATAGGTTGTTTGAAACCGCTGTGTGCGTAGTAAAACCCTAGCTCCTAACAAAATAGGACAGGGAAACCCTACCCCAACATAGGGGTGTTTTGGCTCTCACTTGCTTGTTATGTGCTTTAGAGTGCGTCTCTACAGGAATGCATGTATCAGTTTGCAAGTTTGGGCATCAGGCCTGCGGGCGCCAGTTCAGTATTTTGGGATTCAGTTTACCTGAGGGTATCAGTTTGCAGGACAGAGATTTGGGCAAAATTCAGTAGAGGGCACACTCATTCAAACTATGCTCGTATCTGTTCAGGTGAAATTAGGCTGAGATGCTGTCCATTTTCTCTTTTGCTAGGTAGTCTGGGAACTATAGCTTCAGAAGGCTCCGATATCTCCCGGGTACACCAAACTTGTGCTGATAGACTTTGTCGGCTCAGAGATTCAGTTCAAAGGCAATCAGTGTTCCTTTGCCAAAGGCAGGGTGAAGAGGGCCAGTCAGGCACAGATCACCAGTTCAGTAGTTACCAGATCAGTGGCCCTTATCCACTCCACCAGTGAACAGTCAGGCTGAGGTCTTAGTTTCTACTGCAGGGATAGATACCGGTCAGTTAGATGGATCAACAGAATTCGTCAGGGGTGGAGGCAATGATGCGTCAGATGCAGGAAACTATGAAACTCATGCAGCAAGACGCTGTCCGCCAAGCGGAATTTTCCAAGCAGCAGGCTGCAATCATGGCTCAGCAGGCTGAGCTCATCACCAGGCTGCAACAGCAAAGCGGCGCGTCTGCTTCCCAACAAGTTCCTCCCCCAGCAGGAACTCCAGCACCTGGGGAGACGCCAAATGTCCAGGAGGGTACGGACATTCCGGTAGGGCCGACTCCGCCCCCAATTTTACCCCAACTATCCAAAACACCTACCAATCTACCGGACTCTCCCTTCGAGTTCGAGGTCGACCCCACAGCGTTGAAGTTGAGCAAGCTTGAAAAGTTGTTCAAGAAATCCCAGGGGGTAAAGTCCATCCCGGACATTGAGGACGGGTACACCGACGCAGCTGTGACACTGCCGGACAGGTTCAAGATGCCTCACATCGACCGTTTTGACGGGTCAGGAGATCCCATGGTCCACCTGAGTTTGTTTTCAGATGTTCTGCGCCAGATGGGCTTGACAAGATTACAGAAGCTTTCCCTTTTTGGCAGGACCCTGTCGGGTATTGCGGCCATCTGGTACGCCAAATTGGAGGATTCAGTGAAACGAAGCTGGGAGGAGATGGCTGAGGCCTTCGCCGCACAATATTCATACAATACCCAAATCGAGATTACGACCCGTGATCTTGAGACGACCAGGCAAGAGCCGAAAGAGGGTTTCTCTGACTTTGTAGCTCGCTGGAGGGCCAAGGCCTCAATGATGACCATTAGGCCAACGGATAAGGATCAAATACGGATGGTTGTGCGCAACCTCCAGCCCAAACTAATGCAGAAAATGATCGTGCTCCCCTTCCCTACCTTTCCAGATTTGCATGAGATGGGAGTACAGATCGAGGACGCTATGAAGCAGGGCCTTATTGACCAGGAGAAAGAGCAGCCTAGGCGGGCGTTTTCCCGCAGTTCGAATGTGACCACCAGTGGTGATGCAGCTGCAAGATCTTTTGAAGTGGGCATGGTCACTACCACTACATCAAGAAAGGCTACCCCATTCACCGGTGCGTCCGGGAGTAACTCACAGACGGCCAAATATCCACCCCGAGTCAAGAGGGTTTTCACTCCACTTCATATGCCTCTGTCAAAGGCTCTAGAGGTCTTACTCCGGGAAGGACATTTGAAACCGTTGGAACAACGGCCCCTACCCGATCCTATCCCTGCAAAGCACGACCAGACTAAGTACTGTGCCTACCATCAACAAACTGGTCATGAGACCGATAGCTGCTTTCGTCTGCGCCATGATGTACAAGATCTGTTTGACAAAGGGGTCATTGCTGCACCAGGCCCTGCAAAGTCTATCGGCACTTGATCAGTGAACTTGTGGGGGATAAGGTGACTATGTGATCGAGGGATGAACCACCTGCGGGCGGCACTCAGTTTACTCCAAATATAGTGGATGGCACGCACTGTTCTGAGCAACGTGCAAATACCAGTTTCTGTGTTTTCTGACTTGGGTATTGGGTCAATTTTGTTGTTTTGTTTTGAGTCTGTCTTTTTGTTTTGAGTCAGTCTCTTTTGTTTTGGGTCTGTCTTGTTGTATCGAGTCAGTCCTGTTGTATAAAGGTCAGGTGATTCCAGGGGTGTTACCTCGGGCGTCACCATTTTGTTTCGCATTTGTCTTTTTGTTTTGTTTTGAGTCTGTTTCTGCCAGGGAGCTAGTTATGCCAACAGATTTTGAATGAAACAGCAGTGATTTCCATACTCTCGCATTTGTTTGCCGTGTGCTAGTTGTGCCGGGATTTGAATGAAATGGCAGTGCATTCCACCTGCTCTCTTGTGCCTTGAAGTCATTGTATTGACCTAGTTTTTCAAAACTTTTTTGAACACTGCGGTGAAAACAAAGAGGGAGGAATTCCTCGGGATTTGCAAAACTTTGATCAATTGAGAGAAAGAGAGGCGTGCTAAGCCCTTAATGAATGAAATCATGCTTGTTAGTGTGAGTACTGAGAAGGACCCTAGCTTTGATCCAGGTTGGTCCTACACTGTCTTCAGCGCGAGCGATTTGTCGTTTTCTTAAAAACTTTCAAAAAATGTTTTGCGCGGTCCTGCGAAGACATGTGTGGAATCGTTCTTGAGATTGTGCAGCTTAGGATCGCTCTCGGCCTCGAGACTCAACCCCTTTGCTTCCAAACCTTGAACTTGAATTCAGAATGTTCAACGGTCAACTACAATGTGAGGCCTGTGTGGCCAGATTTGAAGCAGCCCTCGAACAAGAGGCACCAAAGTCAGATCAAGAAGGTCAGACCTCATCAGAAGAAGCTTGCAAAGCTAGATCAGAAGCACCCCTCGAACTAGGGGCAAAAAATGTCCGATGTGCTCGAAGAGTCGAAGATGAGTCCTCTTGCAAATCAACAGCCACTCTCTTGGATACGGATGGCTTCAAAACCTTACAACCATTTGGCATGGATCAAGCTACACTTTTACCCTTTGAGAGGCTCGCTGGGCCGAAAACCCGGAAGGGCGACCCAGGCAAAAGTTAGAGCAAGAAAATATATACGAAAAGCAAAAAAAAAAAAAAGAAAAAAAGAGAAGAAAGAGAAGAATGAAAGAAAAATAAAGAAAAAAAAAAGAAAAAAAAAATGCAAAAAAAGAAGAGAAAAGAAAAGAAAAGAAAATATGAAAAAGAAGAAAAGAAAGAAATGAAAAAGAAAAGAAAAGCAAAGCTCGCAAGGTTGAAAACCTGCAACAGGCGCCTTGGCAAAAGTTAGAGCATAAAAAGGAGAGGTTAAATACCCGAGTGTACCTTAACCCCGAACTACGTGAGGCTTGATTCCCATCTTTGGGATACGTAGGCAACTTCATTCTGAAGTCCAGCCGTAAAACAATTCAAATTCAATTGTGTCCATGTAATGGTTTTTGACCATCCTTGCCTTCTCTGTATCCGAGAGTACGGTTGCAATCATCGCTCTGAGGACTGACTACAATGCGCTGCAGTACCATTCAAACAAGGGGCAACTCTTCGTTGCCATTCAGTGTGTTGCGGCGCCATTCAAACAAGGGCAATCTTCGTTGCCATTCAGTGTGCTGCGGCGCCATTCAAACAAGGGGCAACTTTCCGTTGCCATTCAATGCGCTGTAGTACCATTCAAACAAGGGGCAATTCTTCGTTGCCATTCAGTGTGCTGCGGCGCCATTCAAACAAGGGGCAACTTTCCGTTGCCATTCAATGCGCTGTGGTGCCGTTCAAACAAGGGGCAACTTTCCGTTGCCATGCATCTCTCTTCAAGCACGGGGCAGTTTTCCCTTGGATCCGAGGTTGCGCATCTCAGGAGTAGGTTTCATGCTCGTTGAACAATGGCCGTTTGCAAAATAGTTTTTGAGAATTTTTACTAAGGTTGACTATTTTCTTAGAAATCATTCTATCTTTTCCAAAACTGGACCCTTTTCATGGACCCAAAAAAGGAAAATTTTCAGCGCTCATAGCCTAACTTGCATGATTTTTAAATCAAAAATCGAACAAGCATGTTGATCTAACTCTCATTTTGGTCAAAACTGTTTTAGTAGAAAGCAAAAACAAAAAATGGTCAAAATGATTGACTAGGGACACAGTTGAGTCAGGTTCCCTGTCTTTTCCCCTTTATCAACGCACTTGCCAGGAAGGGCACTCTACCTGCCAGAAAAGGCACAACTGAAGGGCACAACAAAAGGCTGAAAGCTCTCACATCCTCCGAGCAACAAGGTATCAAGCCAAGCGCGAAGCACGAACTGGAATGAGACCAGAGATTCCACTCCCTCATCTGGACAGATCTTATCACGTCCAAACTCCCCAGCAAAGCATCATCAACCGATGCTAGCTGCAGATTTGCTACACACCCAGTTGTAGCGCAACCCCTCTGTGGGAGGAATTCACTAGCTGTGTGCAGAAGAAGAAGAATCTAGCAGAATGCTAGGGGCACGAGCCCACAACTTGCTGTTTATCCATCAACCACCCAGGGAAGGGATGAAAAATGAGAGATTGAAGAATAGAGAGATGTGTGACGAGAGAAAAAGTGAGAAAAGGGCTTTTTTTCAGAAAAACAGAGCTTGAGGGCCGAGTGATGTGAGAACCACAAATGAGAAAGGGTAGGAAACACTACCCAAGGAAACAGGCTCCCTGTGCACGTCTGGGTGTCGTGTCTTTTTGTTTTATCTCGATTTTGTTTTGGGTCGTTTCGAGTGTTACTCGATGTGTCTAGGTTGTGTGCCTTTTATTTCCTTGTTGAGTCGTTTTGCTGCGTTCAGTCGTAGGCTCAATACCTGGTCGAAAACTCATCTCTCAATTTCAAAATAAAATCGTTTTGTGCTCCGAGTGTCGTGCCGTTCTCCACATTTGTGCAAAATAGAATTTATTCTTTCATAAAATCGCAGGGTTCAACCCAAGTCATATGAGAACAGTAAAATCAGGATCTATCTGAAGCTATAATGGTTCCGAACTGCAAAGCAAAAGCAAAAGAGGAAAATGTCGGACATCTGAGTTTGTCACAACTTCAGTAAGCTCCGAGATCGCATTCCGTATGCACCTTGTCAAGCCTTGTCAGTGCTCCGAAGTATGAGTGTGCCTCTACCTCAAGCTCAAGATCAAGTCTGCTTCAAGCCAAAATGGAAATCAGAAGGGCTCTTCTCGAGTACCGTTTCATGCCAAAGGCATCTTGGCTGTGTTCGCGATGAGTTCCTAGGAGACCAACTGCGACGGTGGAAACTAGAGTTCGAATGGCTGTAGCCTAGAACGCAAAGGTTCGGGATTTCCGAGACTAAAGTCTGGTTTAAATACCCAGAGGCGTGCCCTCGGCTTGAAATCTGTATGGAAGCCCCATAGGTTGAGATAGCGTGTATGCACCTCAATTCTGGATACTGAACCAACCTAGTCTGTCACCCCGTTGGAGAATAGGGAAAGTTGTGAATATGATCAAGAAGACAAGCAGCAGTTGTGGCTCCTACATACAGATGTTGTTACTTGTCAGCATTTCAGAGCCTTTAAACTGTCAGTTGAAGGTAAAGTGTTCGAAGAGCACGAGGGGAGATCCCCATCAGAGTAGAGCGGTTCACCGCCACTCACCTCATCAGTTGCTTTCTAAAGCGCCGCTTTGTCCATTTATTGCCTTCCTTAAGCATCATGCATTGTAATGCATTATACCTACCAAATTTCTTTCTCAGTCATGCGCGATATTGTATGTACGGTTCATTCAAAGAAGTTCCGTTTAAGATCATTCACTCAGTGTATCTAACACACTTCATTTGCCTTAGTGTATCAATCACACTTTATTTGCTTCACTTAGTGTATCTAACACACTTCATTTCATTCAGTATATCAATCATACTTCATTCACTTAGTGTATCAATTACGCTCTCATTTATTTAGTGTATCAATCACACTCTCTTCACTAAGTATATCACCCATACTTCATTCACTTTGTGTATCTATTACACACATTCTCATTTTGTGTATCTATCACACACATTCTCGTTTTCTGTATCACACTTCGTGTTCACATTCAGTATATCCATCATACTTGTTCACTAAGTGCATCTATCACACTTCGTGTTCACCTTCAGTATATCAATCATACTTGTTCACTAAGTGCATCTATCACACTTCGTGTTCACATTCAGTATATCAATCATACTTGTTCACTAAGTGCATCTATCACACTTCGTGTTCACATTCAGTATATCCATCATACTTGTTCACTAAGTGCATCTATCACACTTCGTGTTCACCTTTAGTATATCCATCATACTTGTTCACTAAGTGCATCTATCACACTTCGTGTTCACATTTAAGTGTATCAATCACACTCTGTTCACATAGTGCATCTATCACACTTTGTGTTCACTTTTAGTATATCCATCATACTTGTTCACTTAGTGCATCGAATCACACTTTGTGTTCACTTTTAGTGTATCAATCACGCTCTGTTCACATAGTGCATCTATCACACTTTGTGTTCACTTTTAGTGTATCAATCACACTCTGTTCACATAGTGCATCTATCACACTTTGTGTTCGCTTTTAGTATATCCATCATACTTGTTCACTTAGTGCATCGAATCACACTTCGTGTTCACATTTAAGTGTATCAATCACGCTGTTCACATAGTGCATCTATCACACTTTGTGTTCACTTTTAGTGTATCAATCACGCTCTGTTCACATAGTGCATCTATCACACTTCGTGTTCACATTCAGTGTATCTATCATACTTGTTTACTAAGTGCATCTATCACACTTCGTGTTCACTTTTACTGTATCAATCACACTCTGTTCACATAGTGCATCTATCACACTTTGTGTTCACTTTTAGTATATCCATCATACTTGTTCACTTAGTGCATCGAATCACACTTCGTGTTCACATTCAGTGTATCTATCATACTTGTTCACTAAGTGCATCTATCACACTTCGTGTTCACATTCAGTATATCTATCACACTCTGTTCACTTAGTGCATCTATCACACTTTGTGTTTGCCTTTTGTGTATCCATCGCACTTTACTCACTTCCTTCATTTAGTGTATTAATCATACTTTGTTCATATAGTGTATCTACCACACTCGCTTTGTATCTATCACACTATGCCTACTTTGTGTATCAATCACACACACTCGCTTTGTATGTATCACACTTTGCCTACTTTGTGTATCAATCACACACGTTCGCTTTGTGTATCTATCACACACTCACCTAGTGTATCCATCACACTTTCCTTCATATAGTGTATCCATCACACTCGCTTCACTTTGTGTATCTATCGTACATGTTCGTGAAGATTCCATGATTTTCTTACATCCTTTCTGCATAAGGTATAGTTTGGTTCGAGTTTACTTGCTTGCCTAGCATTCGCTTAAAATGTTGCATTTATTTTGCATAATTGCTTCATTACAGCTCTCTTTACATGATCATGAGTGATAACCGGCTTCGCGTAGCGTATAAGTCCAATCTTCAAACCGGCTTCGCGTGGCGTGTAAGTCCAATCTTCAAACCGGCTTCGCGTAGCGTGTAAGTCCAATTTTCAAACCGGCTTCGCATAGCGTGTAAGTCCAATTATCAAAATCTTCCCGCATTTCATTTGCATTTTGCCCCTGCCTGCGGGCATGCCTGCGGGCACATCTTTGTCTATCCTGTCTGCTTTGTCTAAGTCTTCGGCCTTGTCAAAAATGGGTCGTCTCTGGGCTTTGACATTCACTTACGTCATTCTTATGACTTCCGAGTTCTGTCAAAGAGGGGCAACTGTAGACACCCCATTTTTGACCGACCTTAAGACTCAGACGTCACCGGTTGAGCGCCCGGTGATGTTGCATATCGTGCTTGTTCAGAAGTCTCAGAGTCGCGGCTGCGAGCCCTGCCTCCGGACTTCCGAACCCTCTTCTGTACCTTGCCTCGGTTTGCGAACCAGACTCGGTTTTCTCTATTTTCTTTCCTGAGGGGAGGGAGAGGTCCCGTAGACCATCTCTCAGTGGCCGTGGGCTACATTTCATGGCCGTAGGCCATTTTGCCCATTTCGGAGCTGGTTCCCGGTTTTTCAGAGCCGTCAGGCCGTGTGCCTCGGTTCGGGACCACCCAACCATCTCCGATTCCTCCGGTTTATGGCGTGCATCTCATTTACTCCCTTTCGAGGGACACTGGGGTCTTAGATACCCACTTCGTGGCCGAATGCCACTTTCGGTGCTTAACAGCCTATTTTCGGGACCTCGAACTGCGTGTTTTGGTCCCCGAGCATTCGTTTTGCATCGGTTTTTGTTCATTTTTGGCAGGTACCTCTGTTTTATCCCCAGGAAGATCACTGGAGGGTGGGAGGCTAGCAATTGTCTCAGCAACCTGTTATGCTCTTTCGGCGCCCCCCCCCCGGCGCCCGTTTTTTCTCACTTCCGGGCTAATGTTGAACACCCTAGGGCCATTTTCTTCGAGCCAAAACCACATATTTGTGTTGTACACACATGGGAGGACCCTAAAAACACATGGCCGGCCATTAATTCTTCATTTCATTTTTGAACCTCTTTGAAAGTGGATCCGGGAAGGAGAAAAGTCTGTGCGGCTTCACCGAAACGGGCGTAACTCTTTGCACAAGAGTAATTAAAGTATGAGGCCACCACCATTGGAAAGCTTACTTCCGGGGCTTCATTTTGCACTCAAGAATCTCCTAAGTTCAATTCCGGATGGAGGAGATATGGTTGATTGAAGTAGGGCATAACTCCGGTTAGATCGAAAGTCTGCGCGGCTTCACAAAAACAGGCATAACTTTTTCCACAGAAGGAATTTTGATGCAAGGTTTGCGTCATTGGAAAGCTAACTTCCGGGGCTTCAATTTGGACACTTGAATGGCCACATTTGGACTTCCCTAGCACCCACCGGCCAGCCTTCTTCCCGACAGCTTTTTTTTAACTAGCTGGCCGGCCAGAAAACCTAGCTGGCCGGCCACCTGCAACTAAAGCACTTTTTGCCCACCTTTTCTCTGATTTTCTTGCCTATATAGCTGGCCCCCCAGATCTTTTGGAAGGGTTGGAAAATATCTCTCAAGGATATACATTGATATCTCTCCAAAACCTCCAAAATCCTTAAGTTTTGGCCTCATTTGTTCATCATCTCCTAGCACCACCAACACCACTTCATTTCCAGCAGCAAGGAGGAGTTCTTGGGGGGTTTAGAAGCAACTTTCATCAAGCAAAGAGGTAGCAAAAGTCTTGTCTTCAAGGGTAAATCTCAAATCCCTCTTTTGTACCATTTTCTTGCTTCCTTTCTTAACCCTATTTCCATATTGTGTTGAGCTTCGACCCCTACTGAAAGTGGTCCCATTTTGAGCTCATTTTTATCTTTTATTAAGGGCTCAACCCTGTTTGAGCCCTCTATGGCACACTTGCTTCAATAGCATCTTCTATGTCAATATTTTGCATGAAATATTAGGCTTATGAGTGATCTGATTTCGAGCATGACATAAACTGTGAGTGGGACTATTTTGATCCCCCATTCAACATTGAAGAAGGGCTCAACCCTGTTTGGCCTCTCTATCATGCACTTGCTTCATAATCCCTTCAAATTACCGAAAACTTGCATGATTTATTTGACCTACAGGAACTATGTTTTGGAACATGCCATGAACTGTGAGTGAGCTGATTTTGTGTCCCTCTACATTATTGTAGAAGGGACCAACTTTGTTTGGGGTCTCCATGTTACACTTGCCTTTATATCTCTCTTTGACCCCATTTTGCATGCCTTTTTAAGATTATCTAGCTTCTGATTTCAGCCATCATCAGTACTGAAAATATTCATATTTTTGCCTTCTTGTCATATCTCATTGAGGGTCTTTGCTGGTTTGATGAATGTTTGGGGTACTTCATGTTATAGCCTTATATATCCTCATTCTTGCATAGCATTTTTACCATGTTTTCATACTGATTTGGGGGATGTCATATACTGAAAATGTGCATATTTTTAGTCCCTCATCAGTGTTGTAGAAGGGTACTTTTCAGTTTGAGCATCGCATATACCACTTGCTTCAATACCCCTCTC
Organism: Camellia japonica; assembly: GCA_030407325.1. Taxonomy (NCBI): domain Eukaryota; kingdom Viridiplantae; phylum Streptophyta; class Magnoliopsida; order Ericales; family Theaceae; genus Camellia; species Camellia japonica. The sequence continues at coordinate 129,213,698 of JAPPVO010000029.1, read as the reverse complement.
TTGGCTCGTATTTTTGCATGCTATGGTTGTCCTATCCATGCTTGCTATTTAGCCCTTTTTGTGACTGAAAAATGCTATTTTTGGGGCTTCCTTGCTACTTTTTTGCATGTCATGTACCAATTACGCATGTTTAGTGTGGCTGTAGGCCATTTCGGGTGCTTGTTATCGCATTTCGGAACCATTCCGTGCATTCGGTGTCATTTCCCCGCCTTTCGGGACTGTTTTGCATCATTTGTAAGTGTTGAAATTTCATTTGCATGCTTGCATATCATTTCCATGCCATTTCATGCCTTACGGCCATTGCCTCGGTTTGCGTGCCCGTGTGCACGCATTTCGAGGCACTTTTTTTTATCCGACGGCCTCCCGTGTGAGTGTAGCTGAGGCTCTCTCATGTTGGTGTAAGTCCATTTCGCATTTTGCATATCATTTTAGTCTCACTGCATTGCGTATGCCATTGCCTCGGTTTGCGTGCCCGTGTGCACGCATTTCGAGGCACTTCTTTTTATCCGACGGCCCCCGTGTGAGTGTAGCTGAGGCTCTCTCATGTTGGTGTAAGTCTATTTCGCATTCTGTATGTCATTTTAGTCTCATTGCATTGCGTATGCCATTGCCTCGGTTTGCGTGCCCGTGTGCACGCATTTCGAGGCACTTCTTTTTATCCGACGGCCTCCCGTATGAGAGTGGCTGAGGTCCTCTCATGTTGGTATAAGCCCATTCTGCATTCTGTATGCCATTTTTGCATCATTGCATTCCGTATGCCATTTTCGCATCATTGCATTCCGTATGCCATTCTCTCGGTTTGCGTACCCGTGGGCACGCACTTCAAGGCATTTCATTTTAGCCCCATTACATATCATTTCCATATCATTTTGCATTATGTATGCCATTTTTGCATCATTGCATTCCGTATGCCATTTTCGCATCATTGCATTCCGTATGCCATTCTCTCGGTTTGCGTACCCGTGGGCACGCACTTCAAGGCATTTCATTTTAGCCCCATTACATATCATTTCCATGTCATTTTGCATTCTGTATGCCATTTTTGCATCATTGCATTCCGTATGCCATTTTTGCATCATTGCATTCCGTATGCCATTTTCGCATCATTGCATTCCGTATGCCATTCTCTCGGTTTGCGTACCCGTGGGTACGCACTTCAAGGCATTTCATTTTAGCCCCATTACATATCATTTTCATGTCATTTTGCATTCTGTATGCATCGCCTCGGTTTGCGCGCCTGTGGGCACGCATTTCGAGGCACTTCTTTTTATCCGACGGCCTCTTATGTGAGTGTGGCTGAGGTCCACTCGTATTAGTGTAAGTCCAATTTGCATTGCGTATGTCATCTCATGTCTTAGGATCATCGTCTCGGTTTGCGTGCCCGTGTGTACGCATTTCGAGGCATCTCATTTTCATAGCATTGTGCATACTAGGATTGTATCTTAGTTGCATTTCATGCATATCATGCATATTGCATCGTGTTCGGGATAGGAGTTAGCCCGGACACGGGAAACGAGGCACGTTTCGTACTCCGAGTGACGGAACGGGTCTCAATTCCCCAGTCACCGACACTCCGAATTACCCATGATGGAGTTAGGTTTTGTTGTAGCATTCATCTGCATTGCACCCTATATTGAGTTGTGCAATCCGCTCCTCGGCCATCATGCATCGTTATGCGTGATTGGTGGCACGAGGATCGAGGCATGCATATATTTGTGAAATACATTGCTATGCCCTTTTCCTGCTCTCTGTTGCAGCAAAATGAAGAATCAGCAACTTTTCGGAGTCTGGCGCGCATTTCAAGAAACATTGCAAACAAAGGCTAAATTGGGCATCCCAGTGGATTTCTGCGCAAAGGCAGTCCAGCATACATTATTCATCAGAAGCGAGGCACCCCCTGGCTTGCATGCCAGTTTAAAGCTTTCTTAGTTAATTCGATAATTAATTAGGAATTTGTATATTATTCGGACTGTAATATTCTTTTATTTCGGACTGTATATTTATTCGGACCCTCTGCGCGAGGGCATAACTGTAATAAGTGTGTGTGAGTGTGATGTATGTCTTCCAACCCCCATTTCTTTCTCCCTTTTATTTACCTGCTTACGATGGTTAGATACAGGGCATATTTCAATTAGCATACAGTATGATAGCATGTTTGCATTCATTCATCTGTTTTGCATGCATCGGGCTCGGCGCATCATACAAACTGCATTCGTATTTCAATTCCAAATCGAATACGTGTTAGTTTTAGCATTCCACATACCATGTTTAGAATAGCCGAGCCTGCTATAGTTGCATCTTTGCATGTGTTGCATTAGGCATTTCTGTATAATTAGGATCATGCATTGATTTCTAATCAGCTTTTGTTTTGGCTTGGAGTACTCGGTGAGTTTTATGCTTTAGCATCCTTGCATGCGTGTGAGTGTTGCCATGATAGCATGCTTGCCATGAGGCTATATGCTTATGTGAGATAACTGCCTTGAATGCCTGTGGGTGGAGGTTGAGTTATTTGAAGTGGAACAAATCATTGACTGTTTGTTTTAAGCCCACTAGATAGTGGCAAAATCATGTTTTCCTAAGCCCACCTGAGGGTGGCAAATCCACGTCTTAGCCTACTTGCGAGTAGCACCATCAAATCATTTTCAAATAAACAAACATGAAATGTTTTGTTCCAGTTCAGGCGACCCAGTCTATACTTGTTTGCTGCGAGCATCACATAGTAACCTAGGCTAATAACCGGAATAAGAACTCACATTGTTTTCAAAACTAGATATCATGGTTAGTAGAGGCCGGTCTTTGACCGGGCGAGCGGGGGTGCTCACGAAGTGACCTTCCCCAATCGTACCCAAGTTCCCGAGCCGAGGCAACTTTGGTGATGACGGACACGTGGCCTTTGGCACCGAGTCAGGGTTTCCTAAATTTCCCAAAAATAAAATATTTAGGTGGCGACTCTGTATCTGGCAAAGCAGTCCATGTTTGGCACTTCTTTCAAAATCTGTTTTCCAAAACGATTTGCCGGATTTGGACTCTTTGGTTCAAGATTAAGAACCGTGACATTTGAGTCCTTGAACTGTAGTGACCCCAATATGAACAGAACGGGACTTAACCCTCCCGGGGCGTTCGGGGACGTCTACACCGTCCCATTGGAACTTCTTGCTTTCTTTAGGAGACCAAAAAGTGGTTCACAAGTTAAGGTTAATTTTGAGATAAACCGTCTTATGAATTGCACTTTACCCAGAAAGCTTCGCACCTCCTTCTCAGTCCTTGGTGGGGGCATTTCTAGGATGGCCTTGATTTTGGAAGGGTTGACCTCGATGCCCCTTTGTGTAATCAGAAGCCCTAGCATTTTTCCCGCTGTAACACCGAATGTACATTTATGAGGATTTAGTCGCAACCGGAATTCCCTGATCCTTTGAAAAAACTTGTGCAAGGCGGTGTAGTGGCCCTCTCTTTTTTGGACTTGACAATCATGTCGTCCACGTACACCTCAACCTCTTTGTGGATCATGTTGTGTAATATTGTAGTTGCGGCCCGTTGATAAGTAGCTCCAGCGTTCTTTAACCTAAATGGCATGACTCTATAGCAGTATGTCCCCCACGGGGTGGTGAATGCAGTTTTTTCCCGGTCTTCCGGCGCCATCACTATCTGGTTGTAGCCTAAGAAGCCATCCATGAAGGAGAGCAATGCATGCCCTGCTGTGAAATCCACCAACTCATCGATATGTGGCAAGGGAAAGTCGTCCTTCGGACTAGCTCTGTTCAAATCCCTGAAGTCCACACATACCTGGATCCTACCATCTTTCTTCGGTACTAGAACAATGTTGGCCAACCAAGTCGGGTATTCGGATACCAGCAGGAAGCCTGCGTCGATTTGCTTGGTGACCTCTTCCTTGATCTTGAGAGCCCAATCCGGGTGGATCCTTCTGAGTTTCTGTTTGACAGGTCCGGTTTCGGGGTCAACGGGGATCCGATGCTGTACAATCTCAGGATCGATTCCAGGCATGTGTTCGTAGGACCACGCGAAAACATCTTTGAAATCTTTTAATAAAGCGACTAAGCGCTCGCGTTCCTCCGAAGACAACGTGGACCCGATCTGGACCAGCCGCGGGTCCTCCTCAGTACCAATGTTCACGGTAGTGATTTCATCCATTAAAGGTATGACAAATCTCTCTTGCTCTTGCTCAATTAAACGTTGCAAAACCGGAGAAACTTCGTCTTCGTCGTTTTCATCAAAGTTTTGAAAGTCTGAATTAATGCAATAAATCAAGGGCACAGAAAAGTACTCAGAAACCACAGTCACCTGATTCTCATTAAGCACATCCAAATCGTCCGATTCATTTACAACAGACTCAAATGAAAAGGAAAAAGACGACCTGGACAGGACTGTGGTATCCGGGTTATCACCCCCAGGATTACCAGACTCAGACTCAGTCGAGCTGGAACCTGATTCCGACTCACAAGACTCGGTGGAATCAGATTCCGGCTCACTACCTGACCCGGTGCTGCTGGACAAAACTCCTTCCTCGTATTGCCAAGTGAGAGAGGGGTGCGATAGATGCATCCAAGATAGTTGCTGGCAGGCTCGCAGCCGTTTTATCCCCAATCATGGAAACCGAGAAGTTATCCCCCAAGCACTTATGGTCGATCGGAGGATCTGAAAGTAGACTTGCCAATGCTACCCCCATTTCAATTTCAGCGCCCTCGGCATCCCCTACTTTATACTGCTCAACCTCAGCTGATGGGTCTGTCTGCTCTGAGGCAACGTCATCCCCGGATAGTTGCAGGTCGAAGAAGATCTCGAAACCTGGCACGCGCTTCTTCTCCGCATTTAGCCACGGCTCTGGGAAGCCGCAAAATGGAAAGTCCTCCCCCTCCCAGACAAAGCGTCCGTTCAGGGTACCCTGGATGGGCCTATGCATTAATTCAAAAGACTTCCCAGCCTGCTTTGCTCTGGCTCTTCTGGCCATTTCTTTTCCCTTCCTCACCCAATCCTCTTTGGTGGGCAGATAACCCAAACCAAAGGTATGAGGGTTGTGTGGCACTTCGGCCAATGCTGCGACGCCTTTTCGGCCGCTCCTTCCCAATCCCATCCCGGGGATGTGTTGTAGCTTGTTCATGAGGTAGACGGATTGAGCACTGACGCACACTCCCTCATTCACAGCCATGATATTCTGCACCACCCGGGCCTCAGCCAAAGTGAACCCTGATAAGAACACGTCCTCTGTGCCATGCTCGATTTCCAGGACTAGCGTAGATACCTCCGGAGGCGGATGGATTGATGAGTTCCCGAACACAATGGCTACTTCCTTTCCATAGGGGTATTTCACCATCTGATGTAGAGTGGAAGAGACTGCCTTCACTTGGTGCAACCACGGCCGCCCCAAGAGTAGATTGAAGGTTGCGGGAACGTCCAAGACATGAAATTCGATGTCGTGTTGTCCCGGACCAACCTGGGTCTGAACCTTGACAGTCCCCATCACTTCTCTGCTAGTATTATCATATGCTTTGAGCACCTGAGTAGTTGGTGTGAAGTCCGCGGGCTTCAACCCGATTGCATACGCTGTTCTGGCTGGGCAGACGTTGATGGCGGATCCGGTATCAACAAGTACCACCGGTATCCACTTGTCTCTACATTCCACGGAAACGTAGAGGGGTTTGTTATGGTTTGTGCCCTCAGGCGGTAGTTCCTTGTCTGAAAAGGTTAATGCTGGGGAGCCTCCTCCTGGAAAAACCAGCCCAACCAGCTGCTCTAGTGTAGCGTCTATAGAGAGTTTGGCCTTGTCCACAGCAGATAGGACGGCCTGTCTGTGCACCCGCGATGCCATAAGCAGTCCTCAGATGGAGATGTCTGCTTGTATCTTCTTTAATTGCTTGAGCACAGCTTCTTCTTCAATCTGTTTCTCCTTCTGTTTCTCAACTTCTTTGTCTTTCCCAGATGCCTCAGGTTGGTCTAAGTGCGGGGGCTTAAAATACCGCCCACTTCTTGTCATATGAGCGACCTCGTCAATATACCAGGTATCATCTGGTTGGTTACCTCCCCAGTCCTCATCTGTGTGGGCAAGACATAAGTCATCGTCTTCCCACCACATTCCGTCGGCAGCCGACAGACACTTGTCCGGCTCCGGTATGATCGTACTCGCAGCACCTTCAGTCCGTATGCCCACAGCATTTTCTGTTCCCGTGCACACAACACTCTCGACCCCCACATGGGCCTTAGCTTTTCTGATTCTCTCGGAATCCTCAAATCTTTGTCGTTCCAACTGCGTCAGTACAGCTGGTTGTTCAATATTCCCTGCATTTACAATCCCCAAATTCTGAGCGAAATTCTTAGCGCCGGCGCTCTCCGGCGGTGTATTCTGACTCTCGGCCCTTCCGGCCACCACTGACACTCTTGCCCCTGCCGGGCCCTGTTCTGGTTGAAATTCTACGACGTCTGGTTGATCATTAACCATCCGGTAACTTCTGCCGACTCCTCATATTCAACCAGTTGATTGCCGCATCCGCTGATTCTTGGTCACTGAAGAACTGGAGGTTGGCAAAGTCCTCTCCCACAGTTGTTAGATCATCTGTTCCCCGTTCAAATCTGTCCCCCTGAATTACACATAATTCTGCTCTTTCTGGCAGCCCTATACTCAGCTCAAACTGGTCCGCTGACTAGATGTATTCACTTGGATCGTAGGCTCCTTCAGCGAGATTCCCAGACTGTTCAATCTCAGACTTAACAACCCCACTTTCCTCTGAAATCTGCCCTGTCTCATCTTTGGTGGTCACCACCATTGGCTCAGATTGGGTTGTGGAGGTGTCCAACATGCACAAGTCGGTGCAGTCAGGAAGGATCACCTCCGGCTTAGGTAGGTGGGATGGGGTGATATAGATACTAGGATCGTAAGACACGACCCCAGTTTGGATGAAGTTGATTTTGTTGGGTGGAGGGGCTTGGTTATGTGGTGGGAGAGGATTTGTCGTGACGTTGGGTTTTTCGGGAGGCGCGATCACCTGCTTGTCAATAAGATCCTGGATCTCATGACGCAATCTAAAGCAACGGTCGGTGTCATGACCATGCTGTTGGTGATACGCGCAGTATTTTGCCGGGTCATGAGTGGGAGGGAGTGGATTTGGCAGTGGCCTCGGCTCTAGGGGCGTCAAATGCTTCTTCCTGATTAGTACCCCCAGAGCTTTGGACAGGGGTATATATAGGGGTGTGAAGGTTCTTTGGCCTCTGGGTTGATATTTGGTGTTTTGGGTATTGCTTCCAGATACGCCAGAGAAAGGCGTGGCTGCCATGGGTCTTGGGGGAGGGGGAATGGTGGTGACCATTCTCACCTCTGAAGCTTGTGCAGTTGCAGCGCCACTCGAGCCTGCGTTGTTGTTACGGTTGAAAGTCCTTCTAGGTTGCTCCCTATCCTGGTCGATCAGACCTTGTTTCATTGCATCCTCGATCTGTACCCCCATCTCGTGTAAATTGAGAAGGTGGGAAAGGGGAGTACAATCATCTTCTGCATCAATTTTGGTTGGAGATTGCGCACAATCATCCTGATTTGATCTTTGTCCGTAGGCCTCAAAGTCATCATCGATGCCTTCGCCCTCCATCGAGTTACGAAGTCTGAGAAAGTCTCCTTGGGTTCCTGCCTCGTCGTTTCGAGATCCCGAGTTGTAATCTCGATCTGGGTATTGTACGAGTACTGTGCGACAAAGGCCTCAGCCATTTCATCCCAGCTTCTTTTTACCTCATCCTCTAACTTTGCGTACCAGATAGCGGCGACACCCGACAGGGTTCAGCCGAACAGCAAAAGCTTTTGTGGTCGGGTTAGGCCCATTGGCCGTAGGATGTTTGAGAATAGCCGAAGATGGACCATGGGGTCCCCGGACCCGTCGAAGCGGTCAATTTGCGGCATCTTGAATCTGTCTGGCAATGTCACGGCCACATCGGTATATCCATCTTCGATGTCCGGAATTGCCTTCACTCCTTGTGACTTCTTGAAAAGCTTCTCAAGCTTGCTCAGTTTTAGAGCTGTATGGTCTATTTCGAACTCGAAGGGAGAGTCCGGGTGGTTGGGTGTGTGGGTCTTGGACAGTTGAGGCGGAAGCGGGGGCGGAGCTGGCCCCGTTGGAAGGTTTGTGTCCTCTTGGATGTTCTGGGTATTTGGCACGGTGTTCTGGGTGTTTGGCAGAGCATTCTAGACAGTAGGTGCCTGCTCGGGTAATGGGGCCCCTGGTGGAGGAGGAACTTGATGCGAAGCAGATGTCGCATTCTGCTGTTGCAGTCTGGTGATTAGCTCGGCCTGCTGGGCCATGATTGTGGCTTGTTGCTTGGAGAACTTCGTTTGGCGGGCAGCGTCCTCTTGCATCTGTTTCATGCTCTCCTGCATTTGGCGCATCAGGGCTTCCACCCCTGATGTATTTTGCTGATCCATCCGACTGACCGGTATGTCTATTTCTATAGCAACAATTGAGACCTCAGTCCTACTGTCCTCTGATGGAGTAAACCACTGTTCTGGCAACCTCTGTTCTGACACACTGCGCTTCCTTGGCCTTCTCCTGACAACGGGGGGTAGGGAATGGAACACGGGCTGTCCGTCAACCAGATCCTCAGATCGATTGAGCCGGCGACCTCTTTTCCAAAGTGCTTGGGGAATATCTACTGGGTTGGAAGCAATTGTGCTAAAACTGCCCTAGCAAAAGATAAATAAAGCGAAAAGGAAATAAATAACCAGATAAATGAACAGCATGACAGCTTAAAATAAATACACAACACACAGTCGGGCATACAACACACGGTTGATAAGCTGAATACACACTGTCCCCAAATACTGATCACTGTCCCTGAATCACTGTTTCCCAAAGGCTGAATCTGATACCCGCAGATAACCGATTCTCAAATACTGACTGATGCCCGCAGGCCTGATGCCCAAACTCATACACTGATACATGCATTCCTGTAGAGACGCACTCTAAAAGCACATAACAGATAAGTGAGAGCCAAAACACCCCTATGTTGGGGTAGGGTTTCCCTGTCCTATTTTGTCAGGAACTAGGGTTTCACTACGCACGCAGCGGTTTCAAACAACCTATATCGGGTAAGCAACCTGTCCTAGTTTGGAATGGTCACTACGGATCCGAATATGCACTAGGTCGAATGGTCAAAAGGGGTGCCCCAGTAAAACCGGGGTTTGTGTTCCCATACTGGCAGAGCCCATAACCGGTCAGCCTTATGGTCATGCCTTGACAAGACAAGCCTCCGGCAAACCGTTGAGGAATAGCAGATGGCAAACACGGTGTCCTAGGCGCACCAATGCAAATGCAATGCAAAGAAACACACAAATGCAGTCAAAACCAGATATCATGAGTTCGAGTCAAATTCTCTAGATCCCCAGTGGAGTCGCCAGAAACTGTAGACAGGCCCGCGGGGGACCTCGCTACAGCTCAGACTCGATTTATGTCACGGTTCTTAATCTGAACCAAAGAGTCCAAATCCGGCAAATCGTTTTGAGAAAACAAATTTTTGAAAGGAGTGCCAAACATGGACTGCTTTGCCAGATACAGAGTCGCCACCTAAATATTTTATTTTGGAAATTTAGGAAACCCTGACTCGTTGCCTAAGGCCACGTGTCCGTCATCACCAAAGTTGCCTCGGCTCGGGAACTTGGGTACGATTGGGGAAGGTCACTTCGTGAGCACCCCCGCTCGCCCGATCAAAGATCGGCCTCTACTAACCATGATATCAGTTTTGAAAACATTGTGTTCTTATTCCGGTTATTAGCCTAGATTTACTATGTGATGCGCACAGCATACAAGTATAGACCGGGTCGCCTGAATTGGAACAAAACACTTCATGTTTGTTTTTTGAAAGATGGTTTGCTACCCGCAGGTAGGCTTAAAATGCAGATTTTGCCACCCTCAGGTGGGCTTAGAAAAACATGGTTTTGCCACTATCTAGTGGGCTTAAAACTCACAGTGATGAATTGTTCCAATCCAAATAACCCAACCTTCACCCACAGGCATTCAGGCAGTTATATCACATAAGCAAATAGCCTCATGGTAAGCATGCTATCATGGCAGTCACTCACACGCATGCAAGGATGCTAAAGCATAAAAACTCACCGAGTACTCCAAGCCAAAACAGAAACCGATTAGAAATCCATGCATGATCCTAAATATACAGAAATGCCTAATGCAACACATGCAAAAATGCAACTATAGCAGGCTCGGCTATTCTAAACATGGCATATGAGATGCAACAGCTATCAAGTATTCAATTTGGAATTGAAATACAAATGCAGTTAGTATGATGCGCCGAGCCCGGTGCATGCAAGACAGATGAATGAATGCAAACATGCTATCATACTGTATGCTAATTGAAACATGCCCTAATCTAACCATCATAAGCAGGTAAATAAAAGGGAAGAAAGACGTGGGGTTGGAAGACATACATCACACACACACACTTATTACAACATTGCCCTCGCGCAGAGGGTCCGAATGAATAATATACAGTCCCGAATAGTACAGTCCAAATAATACAGTCCAAAATATGTACAAATTCCTAATTAATTAACAAATTAACTAAGAAAAAAAATAAATTGGCATGTAAGCCAGGGACTGTCTTGACTCTTCTTCAGATGATGAATGATGCATGTCCAGGTTGCCTTTGCGCGGAAATCCACTGTGATGCCCTAATTACCTCTGTTTTGTAATGTTTTTTGGAAAGCGCGCCAAGCCTCGGAAGACTGCTGATTCTTGATTTGCTGCAACAGAGAGCAGGAAAGGGGCATGGCAATGTATTTTCACAAATGTATGCATGCCTCGATCCTTGTGCCACCAATCACGTATCTCGATGCATGATGGCCGAGGAATCGAATTGCACGACTCAATATAGAATGAATGCACATGAAAACTCAACTAAAACCTAACTCCATCATGGATAATCCGGAGTGTCGGTGACTGGGGAATTGAGACACGTTCCGTCACTCGGAGTACGAAACGTCCCTCGTTTCCCATGCTCGGGCTAACTCCTATCCCGAACACAATGCAATATGTATGACATGCATGAATGCAACTAAGATACAACCTAACATGCGCAATGCTATGAAATGGCATACACGATGCACGAGGTAACATGGCATACACAATGCACTAATATACACCCTAGCATACGCAATGCTATGAATGAAATGGCATACACAATGCATAATGGACTTACACCAACACAAGTGGACCTCAGCCACACTCACATAAGAGGCCATTAGATGAAAATGAGACACTCGAAATGCGTGCACACGTGCACGCAAACCGAGGACCGACCCTAGGGCACGAATGCCACTCTAACAAGACATGGCAAGACATGGAATATGACATACTAGCATATAAATTTCAGAGGCAAAATGAGATGCAAAACAGCCCCGAAAGATGGCAAAATGACACCCGATGCATGGGACGAGTCCCGAAATATGAAATTAAGCATACGGAATGACCTATAGCTACGCAATGCATGCATAATTTGAACATGAAGTGTAAAGACAGAAGTAAGGCAGCCCCAAAAAAAGCATATTTACAGTTTAGAGCAAGGCCAAAAAGTGGGCACAAATAGGGCTAAATTAGCATGCAAAAATGGCACCGAAAGCGAGATAATGAAGCAACTAACAAATTCTGGCCCCAAACAGAGGAGAGACCTTCTACAATGTTTAAGAGGGGCCCAAAATATGATGTTTTACAGTTTATGACAAACCACAAAAACAAACACAAGTATGGCAAAATTCTCATGCAAGAAAGGGGCCAAAATGGAGACAAAGAAGCCACTGATGCATGCTGGTCCCAAACAGGTGAGGGCCCTTCAACAATGTTGAAGAGGGGCCCAAAATATGACCTTTTACAGTTTAGTACCAGACCCAAAACAGTATACAAGTATGCTCAAAATACCATGCAAAAATGAGGCCAAAAAGAGAGCTACAACACAAAGTATACAAAAGATACCTCAAACAGGAAAAGACCCTTAATGAAACATGAATAGGGGGTCAAAATATGGCCATTTTCAGTTTTGACCAAAGTCCAAAAACAGAAGCACAATAGGCTAATAAATCATGCAAAAATGGGGGCCAAAAGTGGATATCAAAGCAAGTGACACATGGAGGATTCAAACAGTAATGAGCCCTTCTACAATGTTGAAGAAGGCCTCAAAATAAGCCTATTTACAGTTTACAACATGCTTCAAAACAGATTATACACAGGCCTAAAATGCTACACAAGAAATAGGCATACAAGAGGGATAATGAAGCAAGTGCAAAATGGGGGCCTCAAACAGTGAGAGGCCCTTAATGAAAGATAAAATTGAGCTCAAAAAAATGCTACTTTCAGTTATGGCCGGAGCTCAAATATACAAGCAAGAAGGGCTAAGAAAACTTGCAAAAATGAGCTAGAAAAGAGGGAAATGTTGCTCACCCTTGTAGACCAAGTCTTTGGCTACCTTTGGACCAAGAAATGTTGCCTCCTAGCCTCTGAGAAGACCCTCCTAGCTTCTGGAATGGAGTGGTGGTGTGGTGCTAGGTGATGGTGTAGAAAGGGTGTAGGATTTAGGAGGTTTGAGTGCTTGAAGTGAGGAAGAGAGGGGGATGCAATACAAGGCTCCAAAGGGTTTTTTTTCTAACCCTTAAACCAGAGTTGGGAGGCTGGTTTTATAGGCAAGAGAGGGGGAGAAATGGGGGGAAAAATGGGGGGGAAATGAATTCAAGTTTCCCCCCAAAAAAATGGCCCCCCGGATACAAAATCTGGAGGGAAAAGGGATGCATATTTGGACTGTACCTGCTGTAAGGATCAAGGCCGGCCAGGTATTGGGCTTGAAGGTGGCTGGCCAGCTCTCCCCATGGCCGGCCGGCCAAGGGTCAAAAGGGCCAAGTGTGATTAGTGGCCGACCACCACAGATTGGTGGCCTCCCATGTGTTCTCAACACAACCCTGTGGTCAAAAATTGGAAACAGTGAACCAGGAGAGAGAACAACCCACTTTTCAAAGGGGTTCAAAGGGGTCAAAAGCAATTACTGGCCGGCCACCAAATATTGGTGGCCTCCCAGATGTGTACATCACAAATATGGGGTTTAGGGTGCAAGAAAATGGCCCAAGGGTGGTCAACATTGGCTTTGAAGTGAGAGAAATCGGGCGACGGACGGCGATGAAGGAATATAATTGGTTGCTGGAACAATTACTGGCCTCCCACCCTTCTATGACCTTCCTGGTGATGAAACAGAGGTCCCTGCCAAAATTGAACACAAACCGATGTAAAATGAAGGTTCGGGGGCCGAAACGCGCAGCCCGGCCCCGAAAACCGACTGTTAGGCACTGGGAGTGGTGCTCGACCACGAAGTTGGTCTCTCGGACCTCAGCGTCCCTTAAAAGGGAGTAAATAAGATGCATGCCAAAAATCGGAGCAAACGGAGGTGGTTAGGCGGTCCCGAACCGAGGCACTCGGCTTGACGGCTCCGAAAACCGGGAACCGGGCTCCGAAATGGGCAAAAGTGGCCTACGACCACGAAACATAGCCTACGGCCACTGAGAGATGATCTACGAAACCTCTCCCTCCCCTCAGGGAAAAGAAACAGGGAAAACCGAGCCTGGTTCGCAAACCGAGGCAAAGCACAGAAAAGCCCGGGAGTTCGGAGGCAAGGCTCACGGCCGAGACTCTGAAACCTCTGGACGAGTACGATATGCAACATCACCGAGTGCTCAATCGGTGACGTCTGAGTCTTAAGGTCGGTAAAAAATGGGGTGTCTACAGCAGTCTTTATGGATTTGATGAACCGGATCTTCTGGGAATTTCTGGATCGTTTTGTGGTCGTCTTTGTGGACGACATTCTTATCTATTCACCTTCTGAGGAGGAGCACGAAGAACACTTGAGAGTGGTGCTCGAGTTGCTTAGAGTCCATAAGCTTTATGCTAAGTTTGGGAAGTGTGAGTTCTGGCTAGGAGAAGTCAAGTTCTTAGGCCATGTGGTTTCTGGGGAAGGGGTGTCTGTTGATACATCCAAGATTGAGGCAGTGCAAGATTGGGCACAGCCTAAGAGTGTGTTTGAGATCCGCAGTTTTCTGGGATCAGCTGGGTACTACCGACGGTTTGTGAAGGATTTCTCCAGGTTAGCTTCGCCGTTGACTAGACTGACTCGGAAGGGAGTCAAATTTTTATGGAGTGAGACTTGTGAAAAGTCGTTCCAAGAGCTGAAAGTTAGATTGACCACCACTCCGGTCTTGATTATTCTGGAGAGAGGGTTGGGTTATGCAGTCTATTGTGATGCCTCACGAGAAGGTTTGGGTTGTGTGTTGATGCAAGAGGGGAAAGTGGTAGCGTATGGCTCGCGTCAGTTGGAAATACACGAGAAGAATTACCCTACACATGACCTAGAGTTAGCAGCTGTGATCTTTGCCTAGAAGATTTGGAGGCATTATCTTTATGGCGAGCGGTTCGAGGTATTCTCGGATCATAAGAGTCTAAAATATCTGTTTACACAGAAAGACTTGAACTTGAAGTAGAGGAGGTGGATGGAGTTCATTGAGGATTATGACTTCGAGTTGCATTATCATCCGGGGAAGGCCAATGTGGTGGCCGACGCCCTTAGCAGGAAATCTGTTGGTGACGTAGCTAGTATAGCCATCCGGGAATGGGAGATGTTGGGTGCACTTGGGGAGTTTGATTTGCTTCTGGGCGAATCCGTTGAGGCTGCGGCCTTGTTTTCTGTTGTTGCGCAGCCTACACTTGTGACTCGAGTGTTAGAGGCACAGAGAGGTGACCTTGAGGTAGAATCCCTCCGAGAGAAGATCTCCAGTGGGAAGGTTGAGAAGGGTTTGACGGTGTATCCCGACTTGAGTGTGAGATACCGAGACCGTTTGTTTGTGTCGGAGTCTTGCCGAGAGGAGGCACTCCGAGAGTTTCATCATTCACGCCTTGCGGTGCATCCGGGAGGCACTAAGATGTATCGGGATTTGGGTCGCCAGTTTTGGTGGCGGGGTATGAAGAGAGATGTGGCAGCTTTCGTGTCCAAGTGCCTTACTTGTCAGCAAGTGAAGGCCGAGCATCAGACGCCAGCGGGTTTGTTGCAACCCTTGCCTATTGCCGAGTGGAAGTGGGAGCATGTCACTATGGACTTCATTGTAGGTCTTCTGAGGACTCAGCGGGGTAGTGATGCTATTTGGGTGATTGTAGATCGGTTAACTAAGTCGGCGCACTTCATTCCTATGCGCGTGAGAGATTCGGTAGATCATCTTGCCGACTTGTATATTCGGGACATAGTGAGGTTGGACGGGGTCCCAGTGACGATCGTCTCAGATAGAGATCCTCGTTTTACTGCCAGGTTGTGGCAGAGTTTGCAGAGTGCCTTGGGCACTAAGTTGACCTTTAGCATGGCTTATCATCCTCAGACTGACGGGCAGTCCGAGCGTACTATTCAGATCCTTGAGGATATGCTTCGGGGTTGTGTTCTTCATTTTAGCGGGTCGTGGGAGAGGCACTCGCCTTTGGTGGAGTTTGCCTACAACAACAGTTTCCAGTCTAGTATCGGTATGACACCGTTTGAAGCCTTGTATGGCCGACCGTGTAGGTCTCCAGTTTGTTGGGCCGAAGTGGGTGATGCACCTTTGTTGGGTCCAGAGTTGGTGAGGGAAACGACGGAGAAAGTTGAGCTTATTCGTAGGAGGCTTGTTACAGCCCAGAGTCGTCAGAAATCTTATGCCGACCGTAGGAGGAGACCTTTGGTATTTGAGGTGGGTGATCATGTCTTTCTGAAGATATCACCTAGGCGGGGATTGATGAGATTTGGGAAGAGTGGGAAGTTGTCCCCTCGGTTTATTGGCCCTTTTGAGATCCTTGAGAGGATTGGCGAGGCTGCCTATCGTTTAGCTTTGCCACCGCAGTTGTCTGGAGTTCATGACGTGTTTCATGTGAGTATGTTTCGGAAATATGAGCCTGTACGGGAAAGAAATAAACCTTCTCGTATAATCCTGTTGATCAATTCTGCGCTCCTTCGTACGTCGTTGCTTTATCACCTGAAAACACAAACGTGAGCTAGCCGATGGGCGTGTGCCGGAAACCTCTCCGATGCCTAAGTCAGCAAACTAGACAAATAGATAAAAGCTCTGTGTATTCGGAAATCAAAGTTGTGTTACCTCTCCATAGGTGATGTTTGTGAGCTTTTATAAGTTTCGTGTGGCACAATCCTAGTAGGACTTTTACTCCTCCATGCAGAGTCCTCCTAGGATTCATACTCCTGAAAGATAATGCTTATCCTTCAACACCCCCCTCACTGCTTAAACCAAGTGAGATGGTTTTACCATGGCCGGACTCCAATATGACCGAAGTAAGCATGGCCACGCCGAGCCACAGAATAGACCGAACTATCGCTAGTTCGGTTCTTCCTTCAATGTCCTTACCTCAGTTCCTCCTGCGTAAACCATGGTAAGTCTAAACCGAGCTAACTTCTAGCAAGGCTTTAGACCGAACTAACCATACTGCGCCATAACCGGTACAAGTTCTAGTATGGTGACCGAGCTAACCTCTTTGGGACCGAAGTAACTTTATGTCTCATTCAGACCGAACTAACCTCAAGTCTCTTCCGGACCGGACTAACTTCGAAGCCTTTTTTTACTCAGCCCTTCGTACTGTGGCCCATGACGGCCCGTTGCCCATCTCGGCCCAATTTCCATATAAATTACCCTCTCAATTGCCCTTTAATTCCATCTGCGTAGCATGATAGGGATTACTTGTTTCACCAGTCGAACTAAAAACCCTTTAGCTTTTCCAGCCGAGCTAAAACCCTATAGCTTTTCCAGCCGAGCTAAAACCCTTTAGCTTTTCCAGCCGAGCTAATTCCATACCGGGCTCTGCTTGTCCGGTCAAAAACGTCTCTTCAATCACAGTAGCTGAATCGCTTCTTATTCCAATCACACTTGGCAGACACTGATTGGCCCAAGGCAGTTGTCACGCCGTCTTCGTATTTCGCGAGATTTGAACAGTCCCGCCTTTTTTGCCCTTTACACAAAAACGTTTTCACTTTTGAATCCACCACTACATTTCTCATCTCCTTCATTCTCTCTCTCAAGCCTCCATTGTTCTTCCACTTTTGCAACTGTGAAGCTTGTGGCTGCGTTCTTCTTCCATTTCCTTCCTCCTAGCCTGGTATGTTTACTCAAATCTGTTTCTTTTTTCTTGTTTTTGCTTTCGTTTAATCCATAGCATACTATTTTGTGTTTTTTGCAAAACACTTTTTCTGCCTAGCTTCTCATTTTCTACACAAACATGTAATAGAACCACTTTGATTCAAGAAATATCATGAGAAACACTAGGTTTGATCCAAAAACATGTTTCCAACCGAACTAGGATATTGTTTGTGCTATGTGTAAGTCTAGCCAGACTATTCAACCGAAGTAACACTTGTACCAGTAGTTTTAACAAGTCAAACCATCTTTTGATTTACCTTTAGCCGAGATAACAAATCGAACTAATTCTGCACTTAGTGTACTGGGAAACCTAAATTCCGACCGAGCTAGGTCTTCGGGGCTAAACCAGCTTTCTTAGTTTTTAGACCGAACTCAGAAAGATGCCCCTAAAAGCTCAATCGGTCTAACAGAACCTTTTCCTTAACCGAGATATCGACTCGCTCGCCAAGACCGAGCTAACAAAACCCCTGCTCAATCCGAGCTACCAAGCACCTTGTTGAAACGGAGATAGAACCTGTAAGACATAGCCGAAGTAGGACTTCTATGTTCTTGCTTTTTACTTTGTAGCACGATCCAACGATCTGTGCTTAACACCTTTGTTTTCCACTTTGCAAAACTTAGGTTGCCCAGGCACTCCTCTGAGCGCCCAACCGAGCTACTGAGCACAAATTTCCCACCGATCTAACTTATTTGGCATTTATTTATTCATAACTTAAAATATAAATGGGGAAGTATAGATTTTTGATAGAAACACCTGGTGGCCTGGCCAAATTCCGAAAGGATTATAATATCCCTGACGATGTCCACATTACCCTAGCCGAACAAGATACCATTCCATGGGGAAACGAAGGCTTCGTACCTTTTACCCTCTTGTCCATAGTAGAAACCGGTCTAAGATTTCCGGTCCAACTTTTGCTCTGTGAATTTCTTAGGCAAACTAGGATCTGCCCTACCCAACTTTCCACAAACTCATACCGTATAATGAACGGTATAGCCGAACTAAACCGCCGAGCTGGCATTAACCTTGGTCTAGCCGAGATATTCCATCAGTACTCCATAGGTTCAAAAGACGATGGCTGGGTGTACTATTTAAGAATACGATGCCGGCGTGAGAAAATAATAAAGGACACACCGGACAAAGACTTAAATGATGACGATTTTTTCTGGGTATCTGGCAATTTTGAAGACCACCAAGCCCAGATCCCAGGCCGTAGTATAAATTAGAATAAAGGAATCCATGGTATACTTATCTTCGGTTTCCTTTCATGCTTCTCTTTTATTTCGGTTTCCTATTCTTGAACCGAACTAACAGTTGTCTTCTGTGTGCAGATTCAGCCCATCTCCAATCTCTTTACGGTCACCCCAATCTAAACACTCTCCGCGCCGCACTATGTTTCCCAGAAAGAAGTTGGGCCAAACTTTTGAATTTTGAGCCGACATATCGATACAGCGGTCGACGCAAGGCCAGAGTAACAGACTTTCTACTAGAGGACGCCCCTGAACCGGACCCCACTTTGCCCCAGATCAATCTCGTCCCTCTGACCGCCGAACAAGAGATGGCCAAAAGAAACAGAGTAAGGGCCCTTCTCACCGAAACAAACCGAGCCGAAGTACCGCCACCGAACCAAACTCAGGAGACCGTCGTGGCCCTTCCCTCTCAACAACCTTCATCACGCCCAAGAAAGCGCGCCTGGACTACCCCAACTGAGCAGCGTCTTGTTGATGAAGATGAAACAACTCTGCCACCAAGTCCTCCACCGAGCCCGCAACTGGAGCACGCCGACCGAGCCAGCTCCTCCAAATGGGCACCCATACTAACTTTCCAGAACCGAGATATTCAGGACACTGATTCAATCGTCGCTGAAAAAGACTATCTGATGGCTTTCAATCTCGCCAAGAGTGTGTGCCTCCCAGCCGATATAGAGCACCACAAGAACTTGACCGAGCTAAGGGCAATCCGCTCGGCCACAAAGTCCATGGTGCTTATAAGTAGTTTCTTGTTTAATTTTTCTAACTTGTACAACCCTTATTTCGGTTTCTTCACAAGTCTTTCCATTCTTGTGCAGGCCATGCAGAAGAGTCACATTGCTCACAAGCGTGTGCTAGAACTGCGCAAGACTACAAGGCAAGCCCTGGCCGAAGTTGAGGAAAAAACAGCCGAACTGAAAGCCTCCCAACAGAAGAATGCCGAGCTAGAGGCCGAGGTAGCCCGTCTGATCGGACTGGTTACCTCGGCTAATGCCGATAAACAGAAGGCATTAACCGTGATGAAAGACAAGTACTTACGTGAGCTCGCCAAACTTGAAGGCAAAAAGAACTCTGAGATTGCCGAGCTGAAAAAGAAGGCTGAAGACGCCGAGCTGAAAGGTTTTAAGGAAGGCGAAGCAGCTTACATCCAGCAGTGTGAAGCAGCGAAGGACCTTTTCTTCAAGTGCGGTTGGAGGGGGGCCGTGACGCAGCTCGGTCACGGTCCTGAAACCGAGGTCTTCGACCCTCCTCCATACTTTATTCCGAGCTCCCTGGCTGAGTATGCTGCGTCCCCTCAGAAACAATTCCTTGAAGCGTCTGATGATGATGAAGAAAATGAGCCAACCGACACCCCGGTTGTCAATGAGCAAGCCAACGATCAATCAGCTCAGTTGGAGCCAACGGTTGAAGACCTGATCATTGAGCAACCCATTGAAACCGTGCCTTCTGCCGAGACCGAGCTCCATCCTGAGACCGGGATTCGAGTTGATGTTGATGCAGATCTTGACGCCGAAATAGATGATCTGTTTAGCTGATTTTGTATTTTCTTCTCTTTTGGTTTTGTAACCGGGCTGAGACCCCTCCGTTGTA
The DNA here is from genome assembly GCA_030407325.1 of Camellia japonica. NCBI lineage: Eukaryota > Viridiplantae > Streptophyta > Magnoliopsida > Ericales > Theaceae > Camellia > Camellia japonica. The sequence continues at coordinate 129,193,669 of JAPPVO010000029.1, read as the reverse complement.
TTTGTTTTGAACTTTGATTAATGAACATTCAACACTTATTCCGGTTTTGATCTGTATGCTTGCACTTGTGATGAGTTTTCAATGAATTTTATTGCTCCAACTGTTATTTCGGTTTAAATTCCTATTTGAGCTTGCTTTCTGACTGTAGTTTGGCCGGGATACTTTATTCCGGTCCTAGCTGATCAATCTGACTAAGCTTACTCGCCAACCACTCTTTAGCCGATATACTTACTCCGGTTGAAGAGTATCAAGAGTTGGTTTAATCTAGCCAACTACTTTTTAGCCGATATACTTACCTCGGCTGACGAGTAATAAGTCATTGTTTAATCCAGCCAACCACTCTTCAGCCTATGTCCTTACTTCGGCTGAAGAGTTCAAAGAGTTGATTTAATCCAGCCAACCACTCTTCAGCCTATGTCCTTACTTCGGCTGAAGAGTTCAAAGAGTTGATTTAATCCAGCCAACCACTCTTCAGCCTATGCCCTTACTTCGGCTGAAGAGTTCAAAGAGTCGGTTTAATCCAGCCAACCACTCTTCAGCCTATGTCCTTACTTTGGCTGAAGAGTTCAAAGAGTTGGTTTAATCCAGCCAACCACTCTTCAACCCATACCCTTACTTTGGCTGAAGAGTAATAAGAGTTGGTTTAATCCAGCCAACCTTTAAGTTGGTTTTTCCAGCCAACCTAAAATAAAATGTTTGGTTATTCCGACCAAACGTCCTGCAGCCTGGATCCTTATCCTGGGCTTAGGAGGGGTGTTGGCTTAATCCAGCCAACCTCTAAGTTAGTTTTTCCAGCCAACTTAGAATAAAATGTTTGGTTATTCCGACCAAACGTCCTGCAGCCTGGATCCTTATCCTGGGCTTAGGAGGGGTGTTGGTTTAATCCGGCCAACTGTGTTTTTTTTTTTTTTATGCCCCTAACTCACTAATTTTACTAAAACAAATTTTTACGGAAGAAAACGTCTAACTAAAAAGAAAACTACTTGTTTTATTGAGAAAGGGAGAAATTACACAAACTTTAATAAGAAAAAAGCTAAAAATAAAATAACTTGAGATTTGCAGTATTCCATGGCCTGGGAATTGCCTTGCCGTCCTTGTCTTCTAAGTGGTATGCCCCTTTGCCTGCTAATCCTATCACTTTATATGGACCTTCCCAATTGGGCCCTAGCTTGCCATCTCCTGGTACCAAGGTATTTCCCATCACTTTGCGCAGTACCCAATCTCCGACCTTGAATTGCCTTGGATGAACTGTCTTGTTGTATTTCCTGGATAACTCTTGTTGATATGAGGCAATGTGAACCAGTGCTCTTTCTCTTCTTTCCTCAGCCAGGTCGAGCTCCAATGTTATGGCTTCGCCATTCAGGTTTGGATCGAAATTCTCGCTTCGAATTGTGGGGAGGCCAACTTCAAGTGGGATTACTGCCTCCATACCATAGGCTAAGGAAAATGGAGTTTCTCCTGTTGACCGCCGAGGTGTGGTGCGGTAAGCCCATAAAACATGAGGGAGCTCTTCTGCCCACTTGCCTTTGGCTTTTTCTAACCTTTTCTTCAATCCATCCAAGACTACCTTATTTGATGCTTCTGCCTGACCATTTGCTTGGGGATATGCCGGTGTGGAATTGTAAAACTCTATCTTGTACTCTTCACAAAAGCCTCTAAAGATTCTGCCATCGAACTGTGTGCCGTTGTCTGATATTAGGGCTTTTGGTATGCCAAACCGAGTGATGATGTTCTGCCAAACAAATTTCTTTACGTCTTTTTCCTTGATTGATGCCAATGCTTCTGCCTCCACCCACTTTGTGAAGTAGCCAGTTGCTGTAAGAAAAAACTTCATATTCCCTGGTGCTATTGGAAGTGGTCCTACTATGTCCAATCCCCACATTGCGAAGGGGCATAGGCTAGTTAGAGGTAGAAGTTCTCTGGCAGGTTGGTGTATTTGGTGTGCGAATTTCTGACACATTTCGCATTTTTTGACATATTTTTCTGAGTCTGCCTGCATGTATGGCCACTAATATCCTTGTGAAATTGCTCTGTATGCTAGTGATCTTCCTCCTTGATGGCTTCCGCATACGCCCTCGTGTATCTCGAATAAGAATGCTTCCACTTTGCCGGGGTGGACACACTTTAGATAGGGTCCTGAGAATGATTTTTTGTACAACGCTAAAGATGGGGAGAGCCAAAATCGCTGCGACTTTGCTCTTATTCTGTTGGCCTCTTTCTTCTCTTCTGGTAAGATGCCTTCTTTTAAGAACAGGATGATGGGATCCATCCAAGAAGGTCCCAGCTCTGCGCAACATACCTCCTCTGCTTCGGGATCTTCAATGCTTGGTCTAAGTAGGTAGTCGATCAGTAAGGGATGAGGGATGGAAGTATTTTCCATTGAGGCAAAGCCTGCTAGTTCGTCCGCTCTTCTATTTTTCTCCCTGCCGATCTGTTCCATCCTGACTACTTCAAATTTCTTGATCACTGTTCTGACCAACTCTTGGTATTTGGCCATCCTGTCATCCTTTGCTTCGTAGTCGTCAGATATTTGGTTCACCACCAGCTGTGAGTCGCTGTAAACCATTAGCTCGGTGGCCTTCATGTAGAATGCTGATTTGAGGCCTGCAAGAAGCGCTTCATACTCCGCTTCGTTGTTTGATGCTGGGAAGCCAAGGTTAATTGCCTGCTCCACTACTAGGCCGTCTGGAGAGATGAGGACTATGCCAAGCCCTGCCCCATGCCGGTTGGATGCTCCATCCATGAAGAGCTTCCACATCTCTCCAACGAACAACTTCCAGCAGTGGAGGGATCAGATGATGCCTTGGGATCATCTATGTTGCTGGTGTTTTCTTCAAGGTCCATGCTTGCTGTCTGCCCCTCGCTATCTGATTGTACCAAGTCTTTATTTGTTGGTGAGTCTAGACTTGGTGTAGCATGGTTTGCTTTTTCCTTCCTTGCTTTGCTTTGGTCTGCCTTGGGGTCTGACTGAATATCCTGCACCAGGGGTTGCGCTATTCCGGCGTCAACTTCCATCCCTAGTTCGGTTGTTTCAGTCAGGTCGACTGGGCAGATATGATGACTTCCTGGTGTGAATTCTGCGACAAAATCTGCCAAAGCTTGAGCCTTTATTACGGTCCTGGGTTGGAACTTGATGTCATATTGTCCCAACTCTACTGCCCACTTCAAGATTTTGCCTAGAAAAGTTCGCCCTTTCAAACAAAGCTTTTAATGGGAAAGCTGTGAGGACAACTATGGTGTGGGCGTGAAAGTAGTGCGACAACTTTCTTGAGGCCATCATCAAGGCTAATGCCAGTTTTTCTAGTGGCAAGTACCTTGTTTCGGCGCCCAGTAATGTTTTGCTGACATAAAAGATGGCAGATGTTGGATTCCTTCCGCACGGACCAATACTGCGCTAATTGCGTGCTGAGAGACTGCCAGGTACAGGAAGAGTTCTTCTCCAGGTACTGGGGTGACAAGTAGTGGTGGAGAAGACATGTATTCTTTTAAGCTTTCCAGAGCGCGGTCGCATTCTTCGTCCCACTCAAATTTGGCCTTTAAAGCATGAAAAATGGTCGCAGTCTGTCTGACGATCGGCTTATGAACCGATTGAGCGCAGCTGCCATGCCGGTGAGATGCTGCACTTCTTTTACTGAGTTTGGTCTTCCAAATCCTGGATTGCTTTGATCTGGGAGGGGTCTGCTTCGATACCCCGGTTGGTCACTAGGAAACCTAGGAATTTGCCAGATCCTACTCCGAACGCACACTTGGACGCATTGAGGCGCAACTTGTGTTTCTTCAGGATCTCAAACATCTCACCTAGGTCCTTGAGATGGTCGTTCTCATCCTTGCTTTTGACCACCATGTCATCGATGTAAGCCTCCATTGTTCTGCCTAACAATGGTTTAAACATCTTGGTGACCATCCGTTGGAATGTCGCCCCTGCGTTCTTTAGGCCAAAGGGCATGACCTTGTAGCAATACAGTCCTCTTGGAGTTGTAAAGGATGTGACTTCCTGATCTGGTTCATGCATGGCGATTTGGTGGTAGCCTCTGTATGCATCCAGAAAGCTAAGTCGGTTGTGCCCCGCCGTTAGGTCTACCAGTTGATCTATCCGTGGTAGAGGAAAGCTGTCTTTTGGACATGCCTTGTTGACTGTTTTGTAGTCGACGCAGACACGCCACTTGCCGTTCTTTTTTGGCACTACGACTGTGTTGGAGATCCATCTTGGGTAGTGTACCTCTCTGATTGCTCCTGCCTCCAGCAGGTTTCCTACTTCTTCCGCCACTATCTCGGCATGGTGGAGTGCCGATCTACGTGTGCGCTGAATGATTGGTCTGGCGGATGGGTGGACATTGAGTTGGTGACAGATGAAGTTGGGATCAATGCCTGGCATGTCGTATGGTGTCCAGGCGAACACTTCGATGTTAGAGGTCAAAAATTCCAAGACCTCTAATCTCTCAGTGCTGGACAACGACGAACCGAGCAAAAAGAACTTATTCGGGTTCTTTTCATCTATTCTTACCTCTACCAAGTCTTCCACCGCTTTTTGGTTAGCTGCTTTGCCGACGTCCGCAAACAGTTCATTGCTCTCAGGTTCTTCCACCTAATGAACGTATCCTTTGGCAGCACGGCTGCCATTCACCGTGACAAAGCATTGCTTGGACATAATCTGATCTCCATAGACCTCTTCAATTACTCCGGTGTCGTTGGGGAACCGCATTACTTGGTGGTAGGATGACGCCACCGATCGCATGGCATGCAGCCATGTTCTGCCCAAGATGATGTTGTAAGTGGAAGGAACTTTCAATACCCAGAACTCCACTTGTTTCGTTACGCTTCCTGCTCTAACTGGAAGAATTATTTTGCCGACTGGCCACTCTGGCATTGAGTTGAATCCAATCAGGGGAGATACGGCAGGTGCCAAGTCTTTATCTTGTAACTTCAATTGTTTAAATGTCTCGTACTACATTATTTCACATGAACTACCCTGGTCAATCAGAATCCGCTTGACGTCAAAATCCTTGACTCGGAGGGTGATGACCAGGGCATCATTGTGAGGGCAATATATCCTTGCCAAGTCTTTATCCGAAAAAGACATGACGTTCGTGGCCTGTGTCTTCTCCTTCTTGGTGATAGGTTGGGCACTTAGTACCTCTCTTAAGTGCTCAGCCTTTTTGATTGATCCTCTGAGCTCGCATACACGCTCAGGTTCGAAGACCCATGTATCACATTGATCACGCCTTGAGGTGGGGCGTCGATTGGCATCCCGTTGGGATTATTGTGGTCCTGGGGGGCTGGTTGCGTCCCTCCTTCAATGTATTTATCCAGGTGACCTGCTGCCACCAACTCCTCCAGGTGCTGTCTCAATGGCGTGCAATTTTCAGTGCGGTGCCCTTTTCTTTGTGGAAGGTGCACCGTGATCTTTCGTCATAGTCCTTCTGAGCTTCCCCTAGCTTGGCTGGCCATCTGACGAAAGGCTCATCTCGTATTTCACTTAGAATTTGATAGATCAGTTTTTTGAATACCGTGGTTATGGCAGTGCGGACTCTCAACCATCTTTTATCCTGGTCCTCTCCGTTGTCTCGTCTGCCACGTCCGTTTTCACTCGGACGGTCTACCGTGTTGACCTTTGCTGAGGCCTTTTTCTCTGGTACTGCAGTCGTGCCAGACTTTGCTTTGGCACGTGCGCCATCCTCCTCCACCCTGATGTGCTAATGCACTCTTTCCATCAAGGCTTCCATGGTGAGGGGCGGTGTCATGGTGATTGAGTCCCTTAATCTGTTCCCGACTAGAAGGCCTCTTTTGTACTGTGCAATGGCGAGATTGGTGGGACAGTCCCCAATCTGGTTGAAGGTCTCCCAGTAGCGACTATTGTAGGATCTTAGGGTCTCCTTGTCGCCCATGTCGATGGAGAGTAGCTGGTCGATCTCCACCGGGTTTTAGTGTTTGTTCTGAACCTTGTTACGAACGCCTGCCAATTGCGCCCAGGAGGCTATGCTGCCTTCTGGAAGTTTTTCGAACCAAGTCAAGCCTAGGTCGCCAAGGCTAGATGGGAAGAGGATGCACATTAAAGCCTCGTTTCGCCGGTATACAGCCATGACCTGGCGAAAGTGGCTCAAGTGTAAGTAGGGGTCCGTCTTTCCCTCATATGTAGTGAATTTGGGCTGAAGGAAGCCTGATGGCAGGGGTGCGTTTTCAATCGCCGAAACGAACGGCGAGGTTTGCAGCCTTGCTAATGCCTTGTCCGTCGGTTCGTAAGCAGGGCGCGGTATTGGCATTCCAACCTCGACGCTTCCATGCGTCCGAGGAGCCAACCGCTGTAAGGCAGAAACTCTGTGTGGATCGCGTGCCCTGGCGTCCTCCTTCCATCGTGCCTTCTCTTCGAGCACGGTTCGTAAGTCGGACGATCTGGGCAACTCCGTCTGTCTGGATCTTGTTTGGTGCGTGTGCGAGGGCCAATAGGTGCTTCCTTCAGTGTACGACCTTTCAGATCTCGTCCTCTCAGACCTGGAGTGACGAGTTCTGGAAGACCTGGATTGAGTATCGCCTGTCCTGAGGCTTCTACTCTCTGCTTGTGAGGTTGTGGCATTCCTACCACGACCTTCCGAGTGGCGAAGGGGCATCTTGCTTGTTCGCCCTCTTCTGTCGCCACTCCTTTTCCCTTTATCTGGCGCTTCAGAGATTCCATGTTCGCCGCCATCCGTCGTATCAATTCGTCCTGCTCCTTGACATCCTCCAAAGCTTGAGGATCAATCCTCCGCCTTTGCCTTTCTGGACTTTGTGAACGAGAGTGATGGGGGCTGTTAGTCCGCCTTCTCCCCCTCGTATCCCTCCTGGGATTCTGTCTTTGTGGCTCCAAGTCCGCCATAGGAGGGATAAAAGGTAGACCTTTGCGCCTCGCACCCCCTTCTGGTGTTTGTCCGTCAATGGCGGACTGTGGCAAATCTTCGTTGTGCGCCATTGATTCTCAAGAGGAAAAGCTTGATCAAGAGGTTTTGTTCTTGTCTAAATTCCCACAGACGGCGCCAATTGTACGGGAAAGAAATAACCCTTCTCGTATAATCCTGTTGATCAAGTTTGCGCTCCTCCGTACGTCGTCGCTTTATCACCTGAAAACACAAACGTGAGCTAGCCGGCGGGCGTGTGCCGGAAACCTCTCCGATGCCTAAGTCAGCAAACTAGACAAATAGACAAAAGCTCTGTGTTTTCGGAAATCAAAGTTGTGTTACCTCTCCATAGGTGATGTTTGTGAGCTTTTATAGGTTTCGTGTGGCACAATCCTAGTAGGATTTTACTCCTCCATGCAGAGTCCTCCTAGGATTCATACTCCTGAAAGATAATGCTTATCCTTCAACATCCCCCTCACTGCTTAAACCAAGTGAGATGGTTTTACCATGGCCGGACTCCAATACGACCGAAGTAAGCATGGCCACGCCGAGCCATAGAATAGACCGAACTATCACTAGTTTGGTTCTTCCTTCAATGTCCTTACCTCAGTTCCTCCTGCGTAAACTGTGGTAAGTCTAAACCGAGCTAACTTCTAGCAAGGCTTTAGACCGAACTAACCATACTGCGCCATAACCAGTACAAGTTCTAGCATGGTGACCGAGCTAACCTCTTTGGGACCGAAGTAACTTTATGTCTCATTCAGACCGAACTAATCTCAAGTCTCTTTCGGACCGGACTAACTTCGGAGCCTTTTTTTACTCAGTCCTTCGTACTGTGGCCCATGACGGCCCGTTGCCCATCTCGGCCCAATTTCCATATAAATTATCCTCTCAGGATCCATCGCATGCATTGGATTGGATCGATTTAGAGGTTGACGAGGATGCCTCGTATGAGGAGAGACCGGTTACGGTCTTCGATAAGCGGGAGCAAGTCTTGCGAGGCAAGACCATCCCTTTGGTAAAAGTTCTGTGGAGACATCACGGAGTGGAGGAAGCCACTTGGGAACGTGAGTTGGAAGTCCGTGAGAAATATCCGGACATATTTGTTGATGTGTAATCATGTGTTGATATTTTATAATACTATTTAACCTTAAGAGCATTATAAATGTCTTAAGTTATAAAACATTGAGAATGTTTTGGTTTAATGGAAGAATCTTGAAACTTGCCTAGAATTGGAAGTTTGTTATAACATTGCATATGTTTAATATGTTATAGAAATGGAGTTATATCATGAAATTAAATATGATATGGAAATGGGAATCATGTATATTGAAAACTGTTGAAATTGAAAAGAAATTGCATAATGATAATGCAGGTTGAAATATATGTTGTTTTACATATTACGAGATGCCTCTTGATAAGAGGTGGAATGACCGGTAGTGGGTCAGGTTGTTGATTATTAAAATGTTATATTGTGGGGAATTGAGAAAAACCTGTTTTTTGAAAACTCATGCTTAGTTTCGAGGATGAAATTCTTTAAGGGGGGGAGGTTATAGCGACCCCGGTCTTTCCCCATTTGGTTGTTGTATCCGGACTTAGATTCCGTGGATCCTGTTACTATATATTTGCTGTTGTCATCCTTTAATTCCTTATTTTCGAGTTATAGGATGTGTTGGGCAGGTTTATTAGAAGTTGGGAATGTTTGGGAGCAAAGGGTTGCTGCCCAGAATTTTGGTCCTTCGCTTGAGCGAGAAGTTTGTTGCTCGAGCGAGATCTTTGTTTTTAGTCCTTCGCTCGAGCTAGAGTTTCTTCGCTCGAGCGAGCGACTGCGTCTGGGTATAGACCTGAGAGTTGCATTTCTTGGCTCGAGCGAGCTTTCCTTCGCTCGAGTGAGCGAGGTGTATGTTTTCGAGTTCCTCGCTCGAGCGAGCATTCTGTCGCTCGAGCGTACTTCTGGGTTGCAGACTTGAAGCTTCGAGTTTTTGGCTCGAGCGAGGGTTTCTTGTGTCTGGTCGCTCGAGCGACCAAGTCTTCGTTTGAGCGAGCCTATTTATATCAGCAGGCAGCAGCGATTTTAAACATCACTTTTCTTTCTCTTTTATTTGTAAACCCTAGCAGCCGACTCTCTCTCTCTCTAAACTTGTCTTCTCCCTAGATTTCATCTCCTTCTAGTGGGTTCCTAGCCTAGTCTCTTTGTTAAAAAGATAGAGGGTGTTGAGAGCTTTGTTTTAATCTGAGAATTTGGCGATTTGGAGCACTTTGGATTTTGGGTCATCATCTCCATTTGAGTTCTCTACTTCGAGGTAGGGATATCCTACTCCATATTATAAGTTTTGTCCTAAGTTTTAGTCATTTTGATATGTTGGTGTTGTTTGGTAATTTTGGGAAAAGTTAGGGTTTGATTCATAATTTGAAAAAAAGGGAAATTTTATATATTAAACTCTATGTGTTTGGAAGTCATGAAAAATGACATTGATAGTATTGAATTGATAAAATTGAACCTTAGGGTTGATTTTGTGAAAAAGGGGAAAAGCCCTAATTGTTGTAGTAAATTAATTTGTATAATTAATTTTGGGGAAAATGTGGAATTAAGTTTAAATTCATGGAATTGAGGAGTTTATTGATTGAATGGTGTAGTTGGATAGTTTAATCACTCACCTATGAAAATGTTGAGATTATATCTGTTGTACATTTATTTCCTATTTAGGAATAACTGTCTTTGGGCTATCGGTGGAGGATAGTCGTGATTGTTGTAGACATTGCATGCTGATTAGGGAAAACTGAAACTAATCACATTGAATGAGTCATTGGATATGACAGTTGAATTAATACAGCAAATACGTGTATTGATTGAATATTGTGTATGACAAGTGTTTAATACATTGTATATTCATACTGTTTGGGAGGAGATAGGGGATGTACTCCATGGTTTGAGGGGAGATAGGGGATGGACTCTCAAACCTGTTTGGGAGGAGAAAGGGGATGGACTCCATTAGTACAGCAAATCTGTGTACTTATTGATGTATGGAAGTATATTTTAGTACAGCAAATATGTGTACTTATCAATTGATGGAAGTGTTTTATTATGAGCCTTAGCGTCATTTAATTGTTGATGTCAGAAGTAATATTAATATGAGATGTAGTCTCATTACATTGTTTGGCCAAGTTCTGAGCCATGTCTGTATAAATGGAAAGTTGAGTAATAATGGAAAATGAACATATCATGGACATTATTGTCATGAAATTGTATAACGATATAATGGATTTAACAGTGTTAACCATCTATCGAATGCTATTGCTTTAGTCAATTCTTATATTTGGTTTAGTATATTTCTGCTGGGTTGTGGCTCACCCTATACGGGAACATCATTTTCAGGTTCAGGTGATATGCTACCTCCAAGGACTTAGCTTGGAAGGATTTGGAGTTGAAGACTCTGTTTAGATTAGTTGTTATTTTGTTTTATTTGATATTACATGTAAACTCAAGCCAAGGGCTTAATGTGTAATTGAGTTAGTACTCAGACTTTGGTGTCCAAGTGTTGGCTTGGAAAGATGTAAGCCCGTAGGGCATTTACTTTCGTTATTACATGTAATGTCTTTTAATAAGATTACTCTGATGAATGGAATAAGGTCTTGTCTTTCTTAATCAATGCATGTTAATATTGTATATATTATGGGTTTATTTTGAGGGTGTTACAGGAGAGACTGTAGTTCTAATGATTCTATGAAGAAGAAACTAAATATACTTTTGAATTTGTTGATATGCACATAATAAGCATCTTTCATGCAAGTTCTTTTGTGTTTTTTACATTTAATTTTCTAATTTTGAAGGAGAATTAACAATTTAATATAAGTTGAAAAAAAAAATTCAGATCAATGATAAAGTTTATTTTCTGATAATAAAGATGAAACTCTCACCTTAAATGAATTGGAAACATCTAACCACAAGGTGAAAATATATTAGAGGACGACCTTGGTTTCATCCTTTTCATTCCTTGTTTATAAGTTGTATTCTTCCTTGTTTATTAAGGTTTTCTTGGATGTTTATTATAGGTCATTGTGTAACAGAATTATTCAGACCATGATATGAAATTGAGTTGAGTTTTGATACTGAGATCAAAGAATTTTATGGTTTCTTTCATTTTCTTTTGATGTGACCTTTATTTGCTTGTACTTTTATTTTCTTTTGTTGGCTGTTTGACATCACTTTCTTTTTCCTTGGTGGTACGTTCTGTTGTGGGGATTCTCCATCAGCTGCTGCCATTAATGTATCTCATTTTTAGTTCAAAGAAGTAATTCTAGAAAGAGATAGAGGCTATGGATTTTGGGTAATGAATATGTTCTCCTTTTGTTTAATGTCCAAAAAAGAAGAATCTGGTTTTCTAAAGCCACACCTGCTGGTGGCTATGCAGCATTCAAATCTATGTTCTTTTTTTCTTGGCAATGAAGAATTAGAAAAAGAAGACGACGACAAGGTTATTAACATCTTTTTATATTTATGTTAATAGAGTTAAGGTAGCACTTTAGTCCAAAACCGTGTGAGGGCAAATTGGCTATTCTTAAATGTGGTGGGCCTATAAGTGCTCCGGGTCCATAGGGTAAAATGGATTTTGTCATTATTATTATTTTTTGTTGCTAAATTTTCAAGCGTTTAATGTGCCATGTTGAAGTTCTTTGTAAACTTTTGTGTTATTAGGAAGGTTGATCTATTTCTTTGATTAGCTATATTTTATTCTAATAAGTTAAATGGATATATTCTTTGTCAACAGGCATGTATCACGACTGAAGAGATTGGCTAATTGATATGCTTGTGCTTTCAAACAGCTGCATAATGGCATTATTTTTGTGGAACTTTTTACTTCTGGTTGTAAGATTATTTGATGATATCTAAATTTTAGCTGATGCTTGTCTAGTTGCCCTGATAAAGTAGCAACTACGTTTGTGTGAAATAAACATCCTTGCCTCATTAGAATTTGGTGAAATAACTACCTGTAGAACAATGAATAGTAGAATGATAACATCTAAATGATACTAGAATTTGAATCAGATGTCCCATTGCAAATAACCAATCTTGGCAGCCAAGTTTTATATTCTCATTATATGTAACCAGTACTTTAAGTTATTATATGTAACCAATCTTGGTAATTCAAACTTCATTAGTCAGGCTGCTAGTTATCATGATGGTATAATATCAGATGTTTAATATTCTGCTGTTTGAACTGAGTTATTTTGCTTTTGTTGATGTTGGTATAATATCAGAAACCATTTGTTGTTCATGTTGTGATGGTATAATACCAAAGTGTTGCTCTTGTTTGCTTCCATTTAATTCAAACCTTTCCTACTTTTTAAACAGTTCTCAGACTAATACACTAATTGATTGAGATTTGGCTTCATATTTTTGTAGATGTCGACTTCAAGTGCTAGCGGCAGTACCTCAAATCATTTGAAGAACAAGTGCAAATGGACAACATACCAACCGTCATCGAACAACTTCGAAGTATGGGTGAACACCTGCAATTTCAAAGCGAACAACTTCAAATTCAAAGCACGCAGATGCAAAAATTGCAGACAGACTTAAATCGAAATTAGTGTTGCATTTATGGGATCTTTTTCTTCCTTGTAATTGTTGTTGTATTAGTTACGAATATGTAATAATTTAAATAACAGTTAGAACTTGAAATAGATGATATGTATGAAGATTTATGATATATGATAGTTATTTTGAAGGAGTATGAACATGTAATCTGTTATCTGTTTGTTTGTTTGTTTGAAGAATGCTTGTTTGTTTGAAGAATGCTTGAACACATGTTGTTAAAATTATGTTTGTTTGTTTGAGGAATGCTTGAACACGGGTTGTTATATGTTTGTTTGTTTGTTTGAGGAATGCTTCAACACAGGTTGTTATATGTTTGAGGAATGCTTCAACATAGGTTGTTACATGTTTAACAAATGCTTGTTTGTTTGAAGAATTTTTTGACACAGGTTATATGTGTGTTTGTTTGAAAAATAATTGCACAGGTTTTTTGTTTGAAGAATGATTGCACAGGTTTTCTAACACAGTTTTCTGCACAGATATTTTAAACACAGAATTTGAACACTAGTTTTTCAACACAAATTTTGAAGAGATATTTTGAACATAGCTTGTTTAAGACAGATTTTTTCACAGGTTTTTGAAGATAGATTTTTTCATTCAGGTTTTTTAGCACAGTTTTGAAGACAGATTTTTTTACACAGGTTTTTAGAGATAGATTTGAAAACAGATTTTTTTAACACAGTTTTGAAGACAGATTTTTTTACACAGGTTTTTGAACACAGTTTTCAGCAACAGATTTTTTCACACAGGTTTTTGAAGACAGATTTTTTTACATAGGTTTTTGAACACAGTTTTGAAGACAGATTTTATGACACAGGTTTTTGCAGACAGATTTGAAGGCAGATTTTTTCAACACAGTTTTGAAGACAGATTTTCTCACACAGGTTTTTTAACACAGTTTTTTGCAACAGGTTTTTTGACATAGGTTTTTGAAGACTGATTTTTTTACACAGGTTTTTGAATACAGTTTTGAAGACAGATTTTATCACACAGGTTTTTGCAGACAGATTTGAAAACAGATTTTTTCACACATGTTTTTGAACACAGCTTTGAAGACGAATTTTTCCACACAGGTTTTTGAACACAGTTTTCTGCAATAGATTTTTCACAGGTTTTTGCAAACAGATTTGAAGACAGATTTTTTGAACACAGTTTTGAGGATAGTTTTTTTAACACAGATTTTTCAACACAGCTTTTTGAAGACAGATTTTTTCACACAGATATTGAAAAAGTTTTTGGAACACAGATTTTGTAACACATTAAATCTACAACAGATTTGTAACTGATTTTTATCATATTAAATCCATTTCTGTATAGAGTAAGATAGCATATAACAACAAAACAATATCAAATTTCTATAAATTTCATAAATTATGCTCCATCAAATATAACAACAAAGCAACATTAAATTACTTCAACCACAAAATAAACTCCAAGTTAAATTTACAAGTTTCCAACTAATGAAAACGATACTCATTTCCGTCCATTTGTACATTGAAGTCAACAAAAGAAGACGGCTGCGCTCCATAAATTTGTTTCAAACCAATCTCCATTTCTGCTCATTCAAAAAGAAGTCACCACTATTCGAACCAATCTCCATTTCTGCTCATTCAAAAATACCATATGAAATCAATGATTTAATAGATTAATAGAATAACCTGTTTCATTACAATAGAATAATGTTTATAACATGTTTAATAGAATAATAGAATAACCTATTTCATTACCAGTTACCCTTTCAATAACAAATTATACCAGTTACCCTTTCAATGATGCAAGCTCTTGTATGTTTCATTACAATAAATTATTCAAAAATTAACGATAGATTATTACATATTACCCTTTCAAAAATTAACAGACTATAACAATTTATGTATGTTCTAATCTGTTATATATATATATATATATATATATGTATATTATAACAGATTATATATGTATGTTTACCAGTTACCAGTTATCCTTTCAATAACAAATTATATGTATGTTATAATCTGTTATATATATGTTTGGTATAATCTGATATATATATACATATATATGTATGTTTAACAGATTATAAAAATCTCTTCAATGTATGTTTATATATATATATATATATATATTTCATTACAGAATACAACTACAATTTAAATGGTGGAGAAGAGGGACGACAATCGGACAGAAACTGACCTGAACGAGGGAGAGAGAGAGATCTGCAAATGCTTGACCAAGAGAGGGAAGACAGAGAGGGACACGAAATCTGCAAACGGAGATAGCGAATGAACGCTTGACGGTGGAGGAGAGGGACGACGGTGGAAACCCCGTTACAATTTACACGGTGGAGGAGAGGGACGCCGATCACAGCTTCAGCGGGAATAGAGTTGAAACATGATTTCTTCTCCTCTGTTATCAGATTTTTGAGCGGGAATTTTTTTTTCTTTTCACAATGCGTGAAACACACGCACTGTAATATGAAAGCGTCATTTTTCCTCCCTTCTTGGATGCCACGTAATTAGAGCTGCTTCTAGTGCTCATGTTTTAGTGGTATGAATCGAAGCTGATATTGTTATATACTTTTTCGATCAACTCCAATTGGTGAGGTCCAATTTATAGTTGTGAACAGTATTCCATCACTTCATGTTGTTTCCTTGCAGTCTGCTGCAGCAGTCCAATGTCTCTCACGGGAACCACAGCAGGCCAGATGCAATGGGTAAAAAGAATAATTTACCTACAATGTAATTGTTTATATTATTTACTTTCATATCTTTTCGTAAAAAGTTAAAAAATTTTATAATAATTTTTTTTAAACCTTATATTTAAAAAAAAAATTTAAAAATTAGCAAAATTATCTATTTCCAAAGTAGGGCTTAGACTAAGGCCAAGTTTGGGGTATGTAAAAAAAGTCAAATAGTCAAAAAGTTACTCAAAAAGTTAAAAAATTAACACTATTCACCAAAAGTCAACAATTACGGCTGCACAACTCCCAATCCTAATTTTCCTCTACAAACTAATTTTTACAATTTTTTATTACACATTTTTTCATGAAAAGTCAAAAAGTTAACCCAAACATCCATATTTTTTCCCTCAACTTTTTAGTCCAAAAAGACAAAAAGTAAACTTATTTAGGACACCCCAAACAACCCCTAAAATTTTATGCCACTAATGTCTTTGTAAGTTGGACATTCTTAGAGACCACTAAGGAAAACCTTTTTTATAATGTGAGCCACATGGCAAAAATTGTTTTTAAAATGTTGGGTGCTCTAAATTTTTATGTGCCCTTTTTCATGTGTTAAAGACTATCATTATTCATTATAGAAATATTCTTTTATATGTGCTCTTTCTTGTGCTCTCTTATGTGTTCAAGAGGCTTGTACATACTATGATGGACCACAATAGATGGACAACTTATTGCACATTCTTAGAGACCACTATGAAAAACCTTTTTTTATAATTTAAGGTTGCTGTGGTATTTTTAGAACTTTCAGATACATTACGAGACTTGATTGCTGAAACTAAGTGGATTGAAGTAAAAAACATCCTAGCCTTAGGGGCCATTGGGCACATTTCATCATTGGAGTTGTTGGTAAGCTTTCCACCTTTTCATTCTTTGTCAAACATTGATTCATGCAAGAATTCCCTTACTGGATCTTTGCTACTTTTATCCAAGAACATGCCCATTTAAATCATGGAAAACCTCACCCAAAAAACCTTGTTTGGTTGTGGACTTTTCAGGTTATATTAGAGAGCTTGAGAATAGCAAGCAAGCATTATATCTGTCATATTCAGAGAGGCAGTAGCTGAAGCAGAATACAGGAGCAACATTTTAGGAAGTGAAGTTATAAACAAATATAAGAATGAAGGATTAATAATTTTCTATAAAATTTGGATTGGACTGATTGGTTTACCTCATTTCAATTTGATGCTTAAAGTTGGATTTCCATTATTAAATTCAATAATAGACAATGCTGAAAAGTCTATATTTGTTAAGATGTTGTAATTCAAATATTTTGCTTTGTTTGCTTATTTTTCTGTAAATGTAGTTGTTGAAGTTTTGAGATAACTGGAATTAATTATTGATACTAAAAAACTGACTTCACCAAGGTTATAATGTAGGTATTTGGGAAGTGGGTTTTTATGTAGGTTTTTTAGTTATAGGAAATTATTGGATAAAATTTTTTTGGTGTTTGGGAAGATAGTTGGGTTTTTTTGTGGTTGGATGTGATATTTGTGAGAGAAAAAGTGAAATGATTATGAGGTTGGATGTGATATTTTGTTTGGATTTTTTTTTTTTTTTTTTTGCAAAAACTTTGTCTTTTAGTGGAAAAAAAAAAACCCAAAACCAAATCTTGCCAAACACCGCCATTGACAGAATGACCCTTAACAGGACGCATAGCCGCTGGAATGATAGTCACCTTATATATGCAAAGGAAAGAAGCTACTAGAATTCTCCTTCTCATTGATGGGAGGACTTGCTTGCTTCAAGTGAATACAATTGTGGTAGCCAAATAAAAGCAGACGCAGATAGGCAGTGTATATTTTCCCAATCGGTGTATAGTATGCATTCGGCCCCGCCCTTGACGTTTCAGATGCCGAATAAGTTGAGTAGGGGGCCGATTAAAAGTTGGAATACGACATAATAGGGGGGAGGGGGCCGAGTGCATAAGTACATGACAGATCAAGAGCGGGCCCTGCCTAGAAGACCAGGAGCATATATAAATAGAAGAACGACGAACAAGAAGAGGTATGTGAGAACTAGTATGCTTAACTTAAGACACACGCAATCTAGAGAGCATACACTGACTTATCCGTCGGAGTGTTAATTCCGGCACCCCCGACTGGAGTGTTCATTCTTTTTCAGGCTACCAGCTGAGGATCTCGAGCGTCCTATTGGATCCAAAGAGTATTTCCAAACTACCTTCCCAACAATTGGCTTAGTCTGTGGGAATACTCAACTACATTCATGGCGGGCGCAACGGAAGATTCTCCGATAATCGCTGACGAAACTACACCTGTGAAGCCCCTGAAAAATGTTTTCTCTTTAAAAACCTAATGTTTAAATTATTTGCTTAAAGTCCTCAGTTACTAGAATTATTTCGAACTAGTGTTCATTTAATCCAACTAGTGTCCATTCATATTCCAACTAGTGTCCATTCATAGTCTAACTAGTATTCATTTAATTCTAGTTAGTGTTCATTTAATATCAATTAGTGTTTAGTGTTCATTTAATATCAATTAGTGTTTAGTGTTCATTTAAATCTCAAAGTAGTGGTTCATTCATAACCTAACTAGTGGGCTAGGGTCCTTTCATTTTTCAAGTAGTGGTTCCTTCATATCCTAACTAGTAGGCTATAATGACAACCTTTCAATACCAACTACACCAAGGTTGCCTATAAATATCACCAAGCAACACTCTCACACTTCCACATTCGACCTAAGGAGAGGAAAGAGAACAAGAGAGGAATTTTGAGAGGAAGAGGAAGGGAGAAGAGAGCCATCTTGCTCAAAGCTTAGCAGGTAAGCCACAACACAACCTTCTCTTTCATTTTCCCTTTTTCAAATACATGTTCTTAGGGCTCTCGATAATGTTTCAGATCTGTTATTTATTAGTTACTTGTGTTAAAAAAAAGCTAAGAGTTGAGTATTGATTCTATCTCTTTTGTATTTTCCCATCTCGGTACAAAACCATCTTTTTCTCCATATCAATCTCTCAACTTTCCAAGGACACACCTTCAAGCAAACATTATGAGTTAAATATATGCTGGTTAGCATGTTTTCTTCACAAAAGAAACGAAAACTTTCCTTTGGTGGAACCCTTTTCTTATAAATCTTCTTGTTTTGGACATCTACCCTAGAAACTGTTTTTACAGCCCACTTGCAAAAATTCCAGAAAAATTTATAAAATTATTATTGACCTCTATTTTAGGTCAAAAGTTTCCTTAAGAAGTTAGCTTTCAAATAAAATTGGTTTCATTGAAAAACACTAAGCGGTTTGCAAGAAAATCAAATTTTCGTAACGATCGACGGGTCTGGACAGCGCTGGAATGTTTTCTAAATAACTTAAAATCTGGAAAAACAAACCCATTTCCGAAAAATGTTCTAGAAACTAGATCAAATTCTCTACGAACCATAGGAAGACCGAGTCCGGTGAAGGATCTAAAATAGTCCTTTCATTTTAATCTTTAGGTGATGTTAAATCTGGAAATTTTGTTATGTATGGATGTTTTATGCCCTTGTATTCATGGAAATGTTTAATAGCTTATTATCATATCTTGGCATGATATTGTATGTGTTATGTTATGTCATTTATCTTTCTCATCTTAAGGATGCGTGCTTATGTGGTTATTATTGTCTTGTAAGTTGGACTAACCTTGATTAAAACATTTAACTCAACGGGAACCCTAATTGGGAGGGTATTGGGTTTCGAGCACTTGAGAAATGAAAAGATGAGAATTTGTGATATATGGTTTGTTGGGACGCGTTCCCTATTCGGAAGTTAAAGTCTTGCGCAAGTGGTTTTCGGAACCCTTGAACGGAGCGGTTGTATTCGGACCCTAGGTGGTTAGGTGTGAGGAGGGTTTTGGGCAAGGCCCTATTTCACCGTCTCTTTTGAGGCCCTGCGGTTGGCGCTACGCGGTATATAACCGATGGTAGGCATCCGAGGTTAGTTCTGCAACAAAGCAGCAAAAGAGGGGGCATATCGAATAAACCGAATCCGATTCTTGTGGTTGGGAGGACGAAATCTCTTTGGAGGATTTCTAGTTTACTAACAGTTAACTTGTAACCATTTATTTATTTGTTGTGTTGTGTATCATGCTCTACTACTTGATGTTATATTTGTGATTGTGTATTGGACTCGGGAAAAAGGGTTGGGGTGTGTGTGTGTTTACTGGGCATTCAAAGCTCACGGCGTGTTATGCCAGGTGCCGAAAAGGAACATATAGCTGGAGACGACGAGTCTGAAACATTCGAAGACCTTTGGCTATCTTAAAAAAGTTAAAAAGTTCTCTTTTAATATTTTTGTAAGACTCGTACAAAGTTTTAAATTTCTTTTTTTGGGATGTAATGTAATGGAACAAGCTTTTGCAATTAAGGTTATTTGTGGTTGTTATGTATTTATATTCTTTATAATCAGAGGTGTACACCTTATCGATGCTTATGAGACCTTGTTAGAATCTGTCAAAATTGACCATAGGACTCAGCAGTGACTCTCAGTGACTCTCCCTTGCCTACCACCAATAGTGTAGAATCGAGGCATCACAATTTGGTATCAGAGCCTAGGTTCAACCCTTATCCACGCGTTTCGGCCTGCGGTTAGAGACTACCTTGCCCCGACTATGTTATATTATTACACTACCTATTCTATCAACTAAAAGACATCAAAAATAGAATCTTTCTTGACCTATCTTAGGGAATTTCTTCGAATTTCGGGCACACCAACATCAACTCATGAGGACCTATTTCAGGATCGTGAAATGGTTTTAACTTTGAGTGCGGCCTCAATTCGCGCAGTAGGGGGTACTATTAGTTCTACGCGTCTTTTATCGATTGTCATACCCTCATCTTGTACTCGTAACCTTTATTCAATGTCATCCTTTTCCAAGATTAAGTCTTGTCCATCTAGTCCTATTTTAGTTACTACTATTTGTAAATTTAACCTCCTTTGACCCTTGATTATTTTATTTAGCCCAAGGCTTCTTGTAAATAATTTCATTTTCTTTGCTCGGTGATGAATCTTGGATATTCAGTTTGAAATGCGGATGGCCAACGCAGTTTCAAGTTAAATATCTAGTTTTGTCACTACATCTATAACCTTGATCACAATGAAGTTCGAAACCATAACATCATACCATTCATCCTTATTTCAGTTAATCCTGATGTTATCACCATAAGTATTCTTCGTCTCCACTTCAATCCGATTTTAAGAATCTTGTAATTATTATTATGTATACATGAAGTTGTGTTGTGTGAACACCCTAGGATAATTAAACTCTAACTTAAGATTAGTTGCTTACCCATAAAGAATTGCCTCTGTAGTTAAAATTTAACTTACGCCTTACCCCATTCAAAGGAAAACAAATGGTGGACCATACTTCGAGACAAGTAATAACATGAGCTTGCAAGCAACAATAGAAATGCGGTACCAGGAAATTGAAACCTTAAGAATGGACTAGTAACCGTGGCTAAAATACCGAACCCTATCAAGAATCAAATTTTGGAGGAATCTTACCATCTTTGAGAAAATAATCGGCATAATATTGACTTCATAATGAAAGGAGGTAGAATCCAAGAGGATTTGGAGCTTATGGAAAGAAAACTCAACTTCATGAAGGTACCCTACTCCGACCTCATCTTAAAAATAGATTCGTTACTCGTACCTTAGCAATTATCGATAGTTACCAAAAGAAGGAGATGACTTACCCATCCAACGGAGCGTGTTTACAGTTTAAGGGGGATAGACAAGACTCCATGACTTCAACGAAATGTAGGACGCAGTGGCGCGATCAACTTGTGGGTAGGATAACAAGTCTGATTTTAAATGAGGAGAGCTAAGAAAAATTAGAACTTCCACGCATAGTATGTGAATATGCAGATGTTTTTCCTACGGAGTTAACGGGATTGCCACCAACCCAGGAAGTAGATTTGAGCATCGAGCTACAACCTGGAACCACCCCAATATCCATGGCCCCGCATCGTATGGCACCAGCAGAATTACGAGAATTGAAGACACAACTACAGGAATTGCTCGAGAGAGGATTCATTAGGCCAAGTATTTCGCCATGGGGAGCACCCGTGTTGTTCGTTAAGAAGAAGGATGGGTCGTTGAGGCTATGCATAGATTACCGTCGACTTAATCGAGTCACGATTAAAAACCAATACCCACTCCCAAGAATTGATGACTTTTTTGACCAACTTAGAGGCTCAAGGTGCTATTCAAAGATTGATCTCAGGTCAGGCTACCATCAACTACGGGTCAAGGAGGAGGACATACCAAAAACTGCCTTTCGTACTAGATATGGCCACTATGAGTTTGTAGTAATGCCCTTTGGACTAACCAATGCACCGACAGTATTCATGAGCCTAATGAATAAGATTTTTAGACCATATCTTGACCAATTTGTAGTAATGTTCATTGATGACATCTTGGTATATTCAAGGCCTGAAGAAGAGCATGAGCAACGTTTAAGGATTGTCCTTCAAGTTCTTAGGGATAATCGGTTATATGCCAAGGCAAGCAAATGTGAGTTCTGGTTGGATGAAGTAAAATTCTTAGGGCATGTAGTATCAGAGAATGGGATTGCGGTGGATCCAACCAAGGTAGAGACAGTATTAGACTAGAAACAACCGAAAACCGTGTCAGAAATTCGCAGTTTCTTAGGATTGGCCGGTTATTTCCGGAGGTTCATCCAAGATTTCTCCAAACTAGCCAAACCAATGACTCGTTTGACGCAAAAAGGAGTAAAGTATGAGTGGGACGAAGCTTGCGAAAAATCCTTTCAATAGTTAAAGAAGAGGTTAACCAGTGCACTAATTTTGACCATCCCAGAACGAGAAGTGAGGTATACTGTGTATTGCGATGCGTCTAAAGAAGGGTTAGGGTGCGTGCTCATGCAGAATGGAAAGGTAGTCGCGTATGGATCCAAGCAGTTGAAACCTCATGAGCGTAACTACCCAACACATGACCTGGAGTTAGCAGCCGTAGTTTTTGCCCTAAAGCAATGACGACATTACCTATATGGGGAACAATTTGAGATTTTCACAGATCACAAGAGTTTGAAGTATCTATTCACACAGAAGGACCTCAACTAGAGACAAAGACGATGGATGGAGTATCTTGAGGATTTCCAGTTCACTCTCTCATATCATTCTGGTAAAGCTAATGTAGTAGCAGATGCTCTCAGTCGTAAGAGCAGAGGGATGATGGCTAGGATCTCCATCAAAGAATGGGATATGGTTAAGACACTCAATAAATTCAGGATCCAAATGGAATCTCAAGATACAAACGCATATCTTAGTGCACAGAAGGTGATGCCTAAGTTGATGAATGAGATCATGGAGGCCCAGAAGCACGATCAAGAGGTAGCCTATATCAAGGGACGTCTGGAATCAGGAGAACCCATGCTCAACTGGGAAATTCACCCCGATGGGAGTTTAAGATACTGAGGTAGATTGTTTGTACCAGGTGACGAGTTACTTCGAGAAAAGGTACTTAAGGAATGTCATCATTCTGCATTTGCAGTACATCCAGGAGGGACTAAAATGTACCAAGATTTAAAGAGGCAGTATTGGTGGAATGGAATTAAGAAAGAGGTGGCTAAATTCGTGGCAAAATGTCTAACATGTCAACAAGTGAAGGCGGAGCATCAAAAACCAGGGGGAATGTTGCAACCTCTACCAATAGCCGAATGGAAGTGGGAGTACGTGACAATGGACTTTGTGACAGGTTTGCCTAAGTCGCCTAGAGGACGCAATGCTATATGGGTAATAGTGGATCGCCTCACCAAGTCAGCACATTTCTTACCTTATAGGGTGACCGACACTTTAGAATCCATGTGCAGGCTCTACATTGGAGAGATCATTCGACTACATGGAATTCCAGTATCTATTGTGTCAGACCGTGATCCTCGGTTCACCTCTCGATTCTGGGGAAGCTTGCAGGAAGCTCTTGGTACTGAGTTATGTTTTAGCACCGTCTTTCATCCGCAGACGGATGGACAATCTGAACGCACCATCCAGACACTCGAAGATATGTTGAGAGCGTGTGCAATGGATTTTCAAGGAAGTTGGGAACGACACCTACCCCTGACTGAGTTCGCCTATAACAATAGCTTCCAAGCTAGCATTGGTATGGCACCCTTTGAAGCATTATATGGACGACCATGTAGATCGCCGATTTGTTGGGCGGAAGTGGGAGATGCAAATCTGATAGGACCCGAACTTGTTCTAGAAACTACTGAGAAGGTCAAATTAATCCGACAACGGTTAAAGACTGCTCAAGACCGTCAGAAGAACTATGCAGATAGGAGGAGAAGGCCATTGATATTTGAAGTAGGCAATCACGTCTTCCTAAAGGTGCAACCTAGGCGTGGAGTCGTACGTTTCGGGAAAAAAGGAAAACTGTCACCACGATATATTGGGCCTTTTGAGGTATTGGAAAGTGTGGGTGAAGTAGCATATAGACTAGCTCTACCTTCCGCAGTTAGCAGGGATACACGACGTCTTCCATGTATCTATGTTGCGAAAATACATCGCCGACGCATCACACGTCCTCAAATGGGACGAAATCAGTCTTGACAAAGATGCTACATTTAAAGAAGGACCGGTAGCAATACAGGATAGCCGAGAGAAGAACCTTAGAGGCAAAACGGTTCACTTGGTAAAAGTGCTATGGCGTCATCGGGGAATTGAGGAATCTACTTGGGAACGCCAGGATTGGGTGAAGGCAAACTACCCCGAGCTTTTCAAAGGCAGTATGTAGTTGAATTTCGGGGACAAAATTGTTTTAAGGAGGATAGGTTGTGAAGCCCCTGAAAAATGTTTTCTCTTTAAAAACCTAATGTTTAAATTATTTGCTTAAAGTCCTCAGTTACTAGAATTATTTCGAACTAGTGTTCATTTAATCCAACTAGTGTCCATTCATATTCCAACTAGTGTCCATTCATAGTCTAACTAGTGTTCATTTAATTCTAGTTAGTGTTCATTTAATATCAATTAGTGTTTAGTGTTCATTTAATATCAATTAGTGTTTAGTGTTCATTTAAATCTCAAAGTAGTGGTTCATTCATAACCTAACTAGTGGGCTAGGGTCCTTTCATTTTTCAAGTAGTGGTTCCTTCATATCCTAACTAGTAGGCTATAATGACAACCTTTCAATACCAACTACACCAAGGTTGCCTATAAATATCACCAAGCAACACTCTCACACTTCCACATTCGACCTAAGGAGAGGAAAGAGAACAAGAGAGGAATTTTGAGAGGAAGAGGAAGGGAGAAGAGAGCCATCTTGCTCAAAGCTTAGCAGGTAAGCCACAACACAACCTTCTCTTTCATTTTCCCTTTTTCAAATACATGTTCTTAGGGTTCTAGATAATGTTTCAGATCTGTTATTTATTAGTTACTTGTGTTAAAAAAAGCTAAGAGTTGAGTATTGATTCTATCTCTTTTGTATTTTCCCATCTCGGTACAAAACCATCTTTTTCTCCATATCAATCTCTCAACTTTCCAAGGACACACCTTCAAGCAAACTTTATGAGTTAAATATATGCTGGTTAGCATGTTTTCTTCACAAAAGAAACGAAAACTTTCCTTTGGTGGAACCCTTTTCTTATAAATCTTCTTGTTTTGGACATCTACCCTAGAAACTGTTTTTACAGCCCACTTGCAAAAATTCCAGAAAAATTTATAAAATTATTATTGACCTCTATTTTAGGTCAAAAGTTTCCTTAAGGAGTTAGCTTTCAAATAAAATTGGTTTCATTGAAAAACACTAAGCGGTTTGCAAGAAAATCAAATTTTCGTAACGATCGACGGGTCTGGACAGCGCTGGAATGTTTTCTAAATAACTTAAAATCTGGAAAAACAAACCCATTTCCGAAAAATGTTCTAGAAACTAGATCAAATTCTCTACGAACCATAGGAAGACCGAGTCCGGTGAAGGATCTAAAATAGTCCTTTCATTTTAATCTTTAGGTGATGTTAAATCTGGAAATTTTGTTATGTATGGATGTTTTATGCCCTTGTATTCATGGAAATGTTTAATAGCTTATTATCATATCTTGGCATGATATTGTATGTGTTATGTTATGTCATTTATCTTTCTCATCTTAAGGATGCGTGCTTATGTGGTTATTATTGTCTTGTAAGTTGGACTAACCTTGATTAAAACATTTAACTCAACGGGAACCCTAATTGGGAGGGTATTGGGTTTCGAGCACTTGAGAAATGAAAAGATGAGAATTTGTGATATATGGTTTGTTGGGACGCGTTCCCTATTCGGAAGTTAAAGTCTTGCGCAAGTGGTTTTCGGAACCCTTGAACGGAGCGGTTGTATTCGGACCCTAGGTGGTTAGGTGTGAGGAGGGTTTTGGGCAAGGCCCTATTTCACCGTCTCTTTTGAGGCCCTGCGGTTGGCGCTACGCGGTATATAACCGATGGTAGGCATCCGAGGTTAGTTCTGCAACAAAGCAGCAAAAGAGGGGGCATATCGAATAAACCGAATCCGATTCTTGTGGTTGGGAGGACGAAATCTCTTTGGAGGATTTCTAGTTTACTAACAGTTAACTTGTAACCATTTATTTATTTGTTGTGTTGTGTATCATGCTCTACTACTTGATGTTATATTTGTGATTGTGTATTGGACTCGGGAAAAAGGGTTGGGGTGTGTGTGTGTTTACTGGGCATTCAAAGCTCACGGCGTGTTATGCCAGGTGCCGAAAAGGAACATATAGCTGGAGACGACGAGTCTGAAACATTCGAAGACCTTTGGCTATCTTAAAAAAGTTAAAAAGTTCTCTTTTAATATTTTTGTAAGACTCGTACAAAGATTTAAATTTCTTTTTTGGGATGTAATGTAATGGAACAAGCTTTTGCAATTAAGGTTATTTGTGGTTGTTATGTATTTATATTCTTTATAATCAGAGGTGTACACCTTATCGATGCTTATGAGACCTTGTTAGAATCTGTCAAAATTGACCATAGGACTCAGCAGTGACTCTCAGTGATTCTCCCTTGCCTACCACCAATAGTATAGAATCGGGGCGTCACAACACCAAGAGACGATCTCACCCCAACAAACCTACTGGGACCAGAGACTATTGCCGAAAGACGCGCCTTGAACTTCGACTCACCCTCGACTTCAAGCGCATGAGACAATGCAAGCGATCATGGAACAACCAAACCAAAACGAACAGAGGTTGGAGAACATGATCGCTGAGAACAAACGTCTTCGTCAGGATTTGGCCTTTGAAGTGGCGAAGTCTAAACGAGCTGTACGCCAAGATCCGGAACGACCTCTGAAGGCAAGTGGTCGACGACCTCGAGCCCGACAACAAGACACTAACAGCGACTCTGACTCATTATCCCCGGAGCCCAAGAAGAAGGGACGACCCGAAACTACTAGTTCGTCTGAAGAGAGTCCACGTATAAGGCATAAGCGAAGACAAAATGGTTCAGACGAAGAGGACCAGTACGATCCCTTTGTGCGACGGATCGCAAAGGCAATACTACCCAAGAAATTCAAAGCCCCGTCGTTCACCTTGTACGACGGGGAATCGGATCCTGCAGATCATATCCGTCATTATAAGCAAGCCATGACGTTGCATGCAGACGATGAAACTCTCATGTGCAGAATATTTCCGAGCAGTATGGGACCGTTGGCAGTTAGATGGTATTATAAGTTGGAGCCGGCGTCGATTAAGAGTTTCCATCAATTACAAAAATCCTTCAGGGCAAGATTCATCACCAACGAGGTCCAGCCGAAACAAGCCGACTCTCTCTAGGCAATGCAGATCCAGCCAGGAGAAACACTAAGAGCGTATTCGGCACGCTATTGGGAGTGCTTTAATCTTGTTAACGACGCTTACAACGACTCCATGGCCCTCACCGCCTTTAAAATGGGTTTTCATCTTAACAGTGCTCTCCGCAGTTCCTTGACTAGAAGGCCCCTCAAAACACTCTGGTCGTTGATGAAGAAAGTTGAGGAATACTGCAAAGTGGAAGATGACACCTTGCGAGTTAAAGTCGGGAACAAGGCCGACAAGACGGCGCATCCTGAAATTGTTCGGCCGGTAAACTCTGTGTCACCTCGGAGTCCCGAACCACGGCATCGGGCTAAACGAGAAAAGAGATGGGATTCACGCCGATCAAACGACCAATGTTCCCACCAAGCTAGCGAACAACTTCAAGTAGATAGCAGGCGCACAAGGCGCGCGGACAAGAAGTATACAGAGTTGTTGGAGCTGATTAGCGTGGTTATGTCTAAAGTCCAACATCTTCCATTCTTCAAATGGCCACCCAAAATGGTGGGACCTCCCGACACGAGACGACGAGATAGGCGGTGCGAGTATCACAAAGACCATGGCCATGATACTGAGAGTTGTTATGCATTGAAGGATCACTTGGAGGAATTGGTACAAGATGGTCGGCTACAACAGTACGTTCGAAAAGGCAACTCAACCAAAGCAATAGCCTTAAGGCAGGATTCACCTCCACTCGGCGTGATCCACATGATATATAGCCTACCAGCGGCGTCTGCGGTGCATACGATTCAGTTGCGTCCCGACCCTCAAAATCAACTCACCCCGGCTAAACGGCCCCATGAAGCTGGGAGCATTGCCTTCGATGATTCAGATTTAGCCGGAGTGACACTTCCTCACATCGATCCTTTGGTAATCGAGTTACGCGTAAACTGATTCACCGTTGAACGCGTACTCATTGATCCTGGGAGCACATCAGAAGTTATGTATTACAAGACATTCACCAAACTCAGCTTCACCAAATCGGATCTTTCTCCAGCTCCTTATCTATTATTCGGCTTTAACGCCACTCTAGAGTACCCGTTGGGTAAAATCACGCTACCAGTTTGAGCAGGCTCGCGAACAGTGGATGTGGAATTCTTGGTCGTCAAGCTGCCCTCGCCGTATAACCTCATCATGGGTCAAACTTAGCTGCACACCATGCAGGCCGTGCCAAGCACCTATCATCAATTGCTCTGTTTCCCTACTGAACGAGGCGTTGAACAAATCCGTGGTTCACAGAAATCGGCACAAGCATGTTATCTCCTTCCCGCGAAGACACTAAGAGAGCTGGAAGTGAATTCTATTGAGGTGCCGGATCGAGAGAGCCTTGACGATGTTGGATGGCTTCCAAGCGAAAAGGCCACGGAAACTCTGGATCGAGTTGAAATTGTCGGGAATCCTGACATTTTCTTCATGATCGGCGCCTCCCTAAACGAAGTCGATAGACAGCAGCTAATTACCTTCTTACTCGGTAACCTTGACGTATTTTCCTGGTCGCCGTACGAGATGCCGGGGGTAGATTCGTCTGTTTCTCAGCATCGTTTGAATGTCAACCCCAAACGTAAGCCGATTATACAGAAAAGCCGGTGGTCATCCACAGAGCACACTACCGCCGTTGTTGAAGAGGTTGACCGGTTGCTTGACACTGGAGCTGTCAAGGAAGTGACCTACCCTACATGGCTCTCGAATACTATGGTTGTGAAGAAGAAAAATGGGACTTGGCGTGTCTACATTGATTTCACCGACCTAAACAAAGCTTGCCCTAAGGATTGTTTTCCACTACCCAGAATCGACCAACTTGTAGATGCTACGGCACGTCACCAATGTATGAGCTTCCTTGACGCCTACAGAGGCTACCATCAAATTGCCATGCATCCGGAGGACCAAGACAAAACTACATTCCTCACCCCAAGAGGAACCTATTGCTATAAGGTTATGCCTTTTGGGTTGAAGAATGCAGGGGCAACTTACCAAAGACTAGTCACTACCATGTTCAATGAGCAACTTGGCCACACTATTGAAGTTTACATTGACGATATGGTGGTCAAGTCCAAAAAAGAGCAAACTCATCTAGCCGATCTGGAAGAGACATTCGGCATTCTACGCAAATACAGAATGAAGCTGAACGCTTCCAAATGTGCATTTGGGATCGACTCTGGCAAATTCTTGGGTTACATTGTCAACCACCGAGGAATCGAAGCCAATCCGAGGTAAATCACCACAATCTTGGAACTCGGCTCCCCTCGATCGGTTAAGGAGGTTCAGAAGTTGATGGGGATGGCCGCCACACTCAACAGGTTCATCAGTCGTTCCATGGACCACTGCCGACAATTCTTTCAGACACTACGGCAGGGTAAAGCTTTTGAATAGACCTTCGAGTGCGAAGTCGCTTTTAACGGTCTGAAGGCCTATCTTCGATCTGCTCCACTTTTGACAACACCATCGGCAGGCGACCTGCTCATTTTATATCTGGCCATCTCCGACCAGGCTGTCAGTGTCGTATTGTTGAAGGAAGAGCTTGGAGAGCAGCGACCAGTGTATTATGTGAGCAAGGCAATGGTTGACGCTGAAACCCGTTACCTTTCACTGGAAAAACTCATCCTAGCCCTAGTCACGGCGACAAGAAAACTTATGCATTACTTCCAGGGGCATAGCATCGGGGTACTAATAGATTACCCTCTCCGATCAGTACTACGTAGTACAGAAGCATCAGGGCGCGTTTCGAAATGGGCCCTCAAACTCGGCCAGTACAATATTCAATTTCTGCCTAGAACCTCAATCAAGGGGCAGGTGCTTGCTGATTTTGTAGCCGAATTCAACACCAATCAAACTCAACCCAAGCCGAATTGGAGAATTTATGTGGGGGACATTTGGCAGCTGTATTGTGACGATTCATCTAATCAACGGGGCAGTGGAGCCGGAGTAGTAATCATGGCTCCCGACGGCGCAATAATTGAGCAGGCCGTCAAACACGGCTTCGAAGCATCAAATAACGAGGCCAAATACGAAGCCCTTCTAATCGGTTTACGGAATGCACATTTTCTGGGCGTTCGGCGTTTGCTTGTATTTTGCGATTCAAAACTAGTGATCAATCAACTAAATGGGGAACCCCAAGGCAAGTGGCCGAATGGTAAAGTCTGGAGGATAAAATCCACAGGTCTCGAGTTCGAGTCATCCCTTGGGGCCACTAGAGGTTTACCCGGTCGTTAAGTTCAGGGCCCTCAGGATTAGTCCTGGCTTCCCTTAAAATCAGCAGGTTGGGGATACTTGAGTTATTAAAAAAAAAAAAAAAATTCAACTAAAGGGGGAGTATGCGGCCAAAAATGTCCGTATGGCGACTTACATGAAAACAGCTAACTCCTTGCTGACAAAATTTGACCATCATAAATTGAATCAAATAACACGTGATTAGAACACACATGCAGATGCCCTGGCTTACCTATCCTCCACCATTAACTCAGAGATTAAACGGACCATTGAAGTAGGTTTCATCCTAGAGCCGAGCATTGGCCCTTCGGAGGAAGTCCAGGTCAATGTCATAGAGTCAGGACCGAGTTGGATGGACCCCATTGCTACATTCCTGTCTTCCGAACAGCTCCTAGCAGACAAGAAAGAAGCGCACAAGCTGCGAAACAAAGCCTTGCGATACTACTTGGATCCGCAAGGAAAGCTTTATAAAAAATCCCTTTTCTAGTCCATACCTGGAATGCGTGCATCCGGACAAAGTCAAAAAGCTTCTGACTGAAATACATGAAGGCAGTTGTGGCGCACATTCTGGCGGGCGCTCTTTGGCTCATCGAGCTGTGACACAAGGGTATTACTGGCCGACAATGAGAGCCGATGCCGAATGTTACGTGAAAAAGTACGAACAGTGCTAGAAGTTCTCTCCTCTAATTCACCTGCCTGCTGAAAAGTTAAGCTCCGTAGCCAGCCCTTGGCCGTTCGCTCAATGGGGACTTGACATTGTCAGACCGCTGCCTCGTGCCCCAGGTAACAAGCGATTTCCTATCGTCGCGATTGATTATTTCATGAAATGGGTAGAAGCGGAGGCACTAACGCACATCCGAGATACCGACGTAAAGTGTTTTGTATGGAGAAATATCATAACGTGTTTTGGCATTCCCAGAGCACTTATATCAGACAATGGCACCCAGTTTGATTACGGAGTCTACTGGGAGCTTTGCAGCAAGTATGGTATTCGGCCCTACTTCTCCACCCCGGCTTATCCACAGAGTAATGGCCAAGCTGAAGCCTCCAATAAAACCATTTTAGACGGCATCAAAAAGAGGCTGGAGAAGGCAAAAGGCCGATGGGTTGAAGAACTGTCGAGTGTATTATAGGCTCATCGCACAACACCGAGACGGTCCACCGGGGAAACGCCGTTTGCTTTGTGCTTCGGAACACAGGCAATTATCCCCTTGGAGATCGGCCTCCCAACCTTGAAATCAAAAGTTTTTGATATGGGCCGAAACGATATGATGCTGGCTTTGGATTTGACTCTAATTAAAGAACGAAGAGACCGTGCCCTTGTCGCCATGGCACGGTACCAGCAATAGCTTGCTAAGTCGTATAACCAATGCGTTCAGCTATGCTACTATGTACCAGGCGAATTGGTCCTAAAGAAAGTGCTTCCAGCTACCAGGAAGCTGGCTGACGGAAAGTTAGGTCCTAACTGGGACGGCCCCTACCAGATCAACTCAGTCGCAGGAACGGGGGCTTATCGACTCAAGGACATGTTTGGCAGGAGTCTGCCACGCCCTTGGAACTCCTTGCATTTGCGTAAATTCTATCATTAGACCCAACCTGTGGGGCATGATATTTATTTTGAATGATCCGCCATATACAAATTTCACTTTTGCAATGCAAAGTTTTGTTCTCTCTCATTGTGTAACTCAGTTCAAGTCCTCCGATTAAAGCCTCCGAATTCGAAGCCCCATCCGTGCAGGTCACGTTTGGGCCGAATAAGACTCCGGATTTGGAGCCCCATCCGTACAGGTCATGTTTGGGCCAAGTAAGACTCTGGATTCAGAGCGCCCTTCGTGCATGTCACGATTGGCCAAGACAAAAAGCCTCCGAATTCGGAGCCCCATCCGTGCAAGTCACGTTTGGGCCGAATAAGACTCCGAATTCGAAGCCCCATCCGTGCAGGTCACGTTTGGGCCAAGTAAGACTCCGGATTCGGAGCGCCCTGCGTGCATGTCACGATTGGCCAAGACAAAAAGCCTCCAAATTCGGAGCCCCATTCGTGTAAGTCACGTTTAGGCCGAATAAGACTCCGGATTCGGAGCGCCCTTCGTGCATGTCGTGATTGGCCAAGACAAAAAGCCTCCGAATTCGGAGCCCTATCCATGCAGGTCACGTTTGGGCCAAGTAAGACTCCGGATTCGGAGCACCCTTCGTGCATGACACGATTGGCCAAGACAAAAAGCCTCTGAATTCGGAGCCCCATCCGTGCAGGTCACGTTTGGGCCAAATAAGATGCCGAATTCGGAGCGCCCTTCGTGCATGTCACTATTGGCCAAGACAAAAATCCTCTAAATTTGGAGCCCCATTCGTGCAGGTCACGTTAAGACCGAATAAGACTCCGGATACGAAGCGCCCTTCGTGCATGTCGCGATTGGCCAAGACAAAAAGCCTCCGAATTTGGAGCCCTATCCGTGCAGGTCACGTTTGGGCCGAATAAGACTCCGGATTCGGAGCGCCCTTCGTGCATGTCACGATTGGCCAAGACAAAAAGCCTCCGAATTCGGAGCCCCATCCGTGCAGGTCACATTTGGGCCGAATAAGACTCCGGATTCGGAGTGCCCTTCATACATGTCGCGATTGGCCAAGACAAAAAGCCTCCGAATTCGGAGCCCCATCCGTGCAGGTCACGTTTGGGCAGAATAATACTTCGGATTCGGAGCGCCCTTCGTGCATGTCACAATTGGCTAAGACAAGCCTCCGAATACGGAGCCCAGTCCGTGGTCTCGTTTGGGCCGAATAAAAACTCTGGATTCGAAATGCTTCGCAAGCTGTTACAACATGCGGCGACAATTGAAACATTCAAGCATTCATAAATGTTTCATTAAATTAATTTCAAGCATTCAGAAATGTTTCATTAAATTGATCAACTGGCACAAGCCGTATAAACATAAGTTGACATATGCAAGCATTCAAAACGAAATGAGTTCTAAAATCAATTGATTCACACAAAGTGTATTAATACAAGTTGAAATACGCTAACATTTGAAACAGAGCGTCTTATTAATTTAGAGAATAAATACATAATTCGCACTCAATCTACATATGATCATTAGAAGGTCTACTTTTATTCGGCGGCTCCCTCATCATCACTCTTCTCAACTTCGAAAGCAGAAAAGGGGAAATCATCTCGCTGGTACAGTGGCGATGTCGAATTCACACCTGCTGCCTGGAGAGCCTCGGCTTCCTGAAGTGCCTTGATCCAACCGTGCTTAAATCCATGATTTTCATATCGGCAAACTTCCTCGGCGAGTTTCTCCTTGGTCTTCTCTATTTCGACCTTTCGGCCTTCATGAAAGCCTTTTTCATAGGTCTTGGACTTCGCAGTCTCAATCACAAACATGCTAGCCGTGTCCCGATCGGTAATGGCATGACTTATTAGCCTCTGGGTCACCCTTTCTTCCACAACCGGGTTAGGATGGCTGGCCGATTGAGACTCGGCAGACTTGATTTTCCTTAGTTCACACTCGGCCTTCTCCACGCGAGCTTCTAAGTTCCGAATGCGTTCATCTCTCTATTCTATATCCCACCGAGCAGCGCCAAGACGCATGCCGATTTCATACGTGGTGTACAACCCCCTCACCGCCCCATGAACGCCTTCACGAAACACTTCAAAATCCTGCCGACCTACCATCGACTTGCTAGACTTCGGGTGGAAAAATCTGTCGAGCGAACTTGACTGCCACATTTGGATCACGAACGATTGAATCCGCCTTTGTCATTGGTCTATTCTCCACAAAGACCGCAAAACTCAATAGGCGCGGTGTCGCATCGGATCCCCTTCCAGAACGGGGTTGAAGAGATTTGCCCCGTGGCTGCTTGTCCCTCCTGGGCGACCTACTTCGACGACGAGGAGATTGGCGTCTCTCCCGCTCCCTCGAAGTCCTACTTCCCGTGCGTATAGGTTTGCCACTTCGATTTATATCTCCTTCCAGCTCAGCTAATGTTCTCACCTCTCCTCTGGTGTTAAAGAAAAGTCTATTTAACATTCGCACTTGTTTAACCTTCCTCAACGAATTGGACTGAATTACTGACTTTGAGCATATAAATAGGACCTTCATGCACGAAGTACACATCCCATTTATTCCCTACGGGGGCAGCACCTACGAGGCGATCTCATTAATACTAAAACCTCAACAGCCCGGCGCCGATTGAATCATGTGCCCCAGCCATCCCATGAACCTCCGTTATTCGGCGTTCTAGTTCATGAACCAGCTGGGGCATGGGTAGATTCATCAATCTAATCAGCTTAAATGCCCCAGCCATCCCGTGAACCTCCGTTATTCGGCTCTCCAGTTCATGAACCAGTTGGGGCAAGAGCAAATTCGTCAATCTAATCGGCGTATTTGCCCCAGCCGCCCATGAACCTCTGTCATTCGGCGTTCTAGTTCATGAACCAGCTGGGGCAAGGGCAGATTCATCAATCTAATCGACTTAAATGCCCCAGCCATCCCATGAACCTCCGTTATTCGGCTCTCCAGTTCATGAACCAGCTGGGGCAAGAGCAAATTCATCAATCTAATCGGCGTATTTGCCCCAGCCGCCCTATGAACCTCTGTTATTCGGCATTCTAGTTCATGAACCAGCTGGGCCAAGGGCAAATTCATCAATCTAATCGGCTTAAATGCCCGAGCTATCCCATGAACCTCCCTTATTCGGCTCTCTAGTTCATGAACCAGCTGGGGCAAGAGCAAATTCGTCAATCTAATCGGCGTATTTGCCCCAGCCGCCTCATGAACCTCTGTTATTCGGCGTTCTAGTTCATGAACTAGCTAGGGCAAGGGCAGATTCATCAATCTAGTCGGCTTAAGTGCCCCAGCCGCTCCATGAATCGATTTATCAGTACAATATTCATGAGTTTATTTTATTTGGCTTTCCAGTTCATGAACCAGCTGGGCAAGGGCAGGTTCATCAATCTAATTGGCGTATTTTCCCCAGCCACCCCATGAACCTCTGTTATTCGGCGTTCTAGTTCATGAACTAGCTGAGGTAAGGGCAGATTCATCAATCTAGTTGGCTCAAGTGCCCCAGCCGCTCCATGAATCGATTTATCAGCACCTTATGAATTCATTTTATTCAGATTCATCAATCAAATTCATTAATATAATCGGCTAATAATTTTGCCGTCTTATGTAGTCTTGACATTTTGTTCTAACTGCTGATTCTTTTAATTATGTACTCATATAACAAATAGTATAAGCAATAACTTGAGAACTTAGAAAATTTTCATTTATAAATTGGGCGCTAACAGCGGACATTTTACACATGAAAATCGGTTGACATCCAAAAAAGATGAAAATCTACTAACAAAAAACTATGCATCTAAGATGCCTACCAAAAACAAAAGTATACCTTGATCATTTCTTAGGGTCAGACGCCAACGGGTCAACGTCCACCTGCTCGTATGGAATTGGTTGTGCCAATGTCACATTCGCAGCAGCGAGGGCTTTGACCCAGCCGTGTTTGAAACCCCGATTCTCAAACTTCGGCACTTCATCTGCGTAGCTTTCCAAGGTGGTCTCTTGCCCAGCTTGGAACGCTTTGGAAGTCTCGGAGTCGGCCTTTTCCCTTGCCTTCTTCGATTCCTCCAAGTCAGCTTCCAGCTTGGCGATTGTCTCCTGGGCCAACTTAAGCGCCTCCTTGCTGGCCTTTGCCTTTTCCTCGGCGACAAGCCTTAACTGATCGAAATTTCTAGCTCGCTCGGCCTCCGAGTCGGCTCTGGAGCGTTCCACCGTCGTTTGCGCTGCCTTATAATCAGCCCTTTGAGAGACCGCCACAATCTTGTTCTGTTCATTTTCAATTTCGGCTTTTAATAGGCCGATCTGTTCTATGGCGTCGTGTTGACGACGGCCGATCTCAACTATCCTGCCCACCGCCTACAAAACAAAGAAACAACAAATAAATAATTAGAAAAATATTTACAAACGTGCATGCGTGAAGACAGAAGATTATAGATAAGACAAGTAACGTACCGATAGGGCCGACTGAGCAGCCAAAGCAATTAGCATCAGATCTAGCTCCCCTCGAAATACAACTCTGTAGACCTACAGGGATATCGAGGAGGCCATGCTCAAGGCCACAGCCGGGTCCCTCAAAGCCGAGGAGTTTGAGGAAATTGGCATATTTCTGACCCTTGGATGAATCGTGAATGGAAGGACCGAATCCGACTCCTCAACTCGGGGCCGTTTATCGTTTTGGTCCTCTTCGTACTCGGCCTTTTGATCGGTGGGGCGCTTTTCGCCCCTTTGTTCACCTTCGTTGGCCTGTCTCACCTGCTCCATCTCGACCGTTTTAGGGTGACCCGTCTCTTCGGCACTAATCGGAGGAGTAGACTCAGCGACCATGGCCGGTGTAGACTCAACGACTGCGGCGGGTGGAGTTTCCGATCGGATGGCCTCGGCCCTCCGCCTGGCGGCCATTCTCTCGGCGTTTTTCTTCCGCACAAGTTGCGAAAGTGATTCCCCAGCCATATCCTCTGGATAAGCGCTGGGAAGATCTCCTAAGTTTGTAAAAATGTCTTCAAAGACGTCCCCTCTGCTGGACGTGGATGGAGGGTCGGACAAATTCAGTCTAGCCTCCTTAAACGCCGAATTGAGGGCTTCGTCTACCTCGATTCCCAATTGGTCTGGGTCCTCGGCAATCTGATCGGCTACTTGTTCTTCTTTGTGTTCCGAATCGGAGGCTTCTACACCGATCTCCTTCAGACTTTTAAATCTGGGGAAGATGAGGGCTGTAAGATGATCTTCGCCTCTTGGAACTGGAATATGGTCTGCTGCCGAAAACGTTGCGTAGGACGGCGCGTAGCGCAAGAGAATATGAGTCGCCCTTCCTTGCTTCTGAAGATTTGGACGGCCAACGAATTGCAGAGCGATTTTAATATCCGCAAGTACAGCGTCATTAGCCGAAACCAACACTTTCTTCAACTCGTTGCCTGCGCAGGCAAAACGGTAAGTACATGAAAGGAGAGCCGAATACACATGCAAAAATATAAGCAACTAGAATTAGCTATGCGGCCACTTGGATCGCCTTTTCGCCTTGGCATGGGATCTAGCGATCTTGACCCTCGTCGAATTCCCAGTTGCCTTGAACAACGACCATCAAGTCGTCAACACGCTTGCCAGAGCTGGCAAGCATGGTCACTAAATGATGATCGGTGTCCTTGACCCTAAGAAAATAGCATCCTAGACGGCCAGTGGACTTGGCTAAGACATAGCAATGCTGAATCGTAGGAATGCCTAGGTTGATCCTAAGATGACGGTTTAACTCTATGATCCCCATTATGATGCGAAAAAAATTCACGTTAGGCTGGGAAGGGATTAGGCCCCAATATCGAAAGATGGCTCTTAAAAACGGATGAAGGGGAAAACAGACGCCACCTTCAACAATCGATAGGAGAGGAAATATGATTGTGCTCTCGTTAGTCCTCTGCATATCGGTGGTGCTGTCTTCCACAAGTGATAGATGAACATCATCGGGGATGGAACAACGGCGTCGGAAAAAGGAAATTCGATCCGCAGAAAGGTGTGCTTTCAAATTTTTTGCCATCGTAGCCAACCTAAGGATTATGCAAAACTAATAGTAAACAAGAAAATGATATGGGGAGTGAAAGAGAAGAGAGCTTACAGGGAGCGGAAGGGATAATGAGAGACAGAAGAGAGTTGCAGAGGTCGCGAGGTGGAGGAGTTGTATTAGAAGGCGAACCAAAAAATCTTGAGTATTCAAAGTATACATTCGAAGAGACAAAGTTTTAAACCACATTAAATAGAGGAAGCGTACGAAGAGACGGGAACTTGTAATGATGACTAGAAAACGTATGCGTTCTGACACGCTTTGGAATGAGGTTAACCGTCGAATTTTTGACTTTTCAAGATCGAAACCAAACACGCCGACTAAACAGAGTTAGTGGGGTGTTCGGGGGGCAATTGTGGTAGTCGAATAAAAGCAGACGCAGATAGGTAGTGTATATTTTCCCAGTCGGTGTATAGTATGCATTCGGCCCCGCCCCTGATGTTTCAGATGTTGAATAAGTTGAGCAGGGAGCCGATTAAAAGTTGGAATGCGGCATAATGGAGAAGAGGGGGCCGAGTGCATAAGTACATGACAGATCAAGAGCAAGCCCTGCCTAGAAGACCAGGAGCATATATAAATAGAAGAACGACGAACAAGAAGAGGTATGTGAGAACTAGTACGTTTAACTTAAGATACACGCAATCTAAAGAGCATACACTGACTTATTCGTCGGAGTGCTAATTCCGACACCCCCGACCGGAGTGTTCATTCTTTTTCAGGCTACCAGCTGAGGATCTCGAGCG
This sequence comes from Camellia japonica, assembly GCA_030407325.1. Classification (NCBI taxonomy): domain Eukaryota; kingdom Viridiplantae; phylum Streptophyta; class Magnoliopsida; order Ericales; family Theaceae; genus Camellia; species Camellia japonica. Next base: position 129,155,157 of record JAPPVO010000029.1, on the reverse strand, counting down.
TCCCATTGGATCCAAAGAGTATTTCCAAACTACCTTCCCCACAACAATTATTTTCTTTCCAAATGCTTGCTTTTTTTTTTAGCTCAAGTCATAGAGGAGCAGCATTCACAGAGTAAGCACACTGTATCTTATGTTATACATTTTATTTAAGATTTCAATATCCATATAGTGCAATTACTTTGATTTGTTCTCATTTAAATGCACTTTTTCCTAAATTAAATAAATTCTTTATGCTATACCATTTAAATTTATCCGTCTTGGAGACAAACTTGAGCAATTACAATTCATTTTGTAGATTGAGGCAGGTGGTGGTTAAACTCTTTTGGAGGTGATGTTTTGAAAGAAGATGATGTAGAATTAATGATTAAAACAGTGAGCAAACGCTTCTCAGGTTGGTGTAAATTTATTGTTAACATCTTTCATGGTTGTTTTTTCCTTGTTTTTGTTGTTATTGGTTTTTCCTTTCAGTGTATGTTATCTATGGAAGTTTGGTGAATCCTTGTCTCATTACTTATTGTTGTCTATCACATGTTTTGAGGGTAGAAGATGGATGCGAAGAGTGAAGACACTGGTTGAAGCGAATGAGATTCAGGTTAAGAGTGAGAGGAACAGAGATTCAGATTAAGAGTAAGAGGAGGAGAAGAGATATTTTGTGTTAAATTAGGGCCTTAACTTGTTTCTCTTCTTTGCAACTCTACTGTTTCACACCAACTATACTTTTTTTTTTATTTTTTTCTTTTTGTCAATCAAATGTTTATGATTTTTTTTTTTTTTTTTTTTTTTTTTTTTTTTTTTTGTGAAAGTTTAAAGTTTGGGAATTCAATCACTTGTTTTTCAATTAAGGAGGCATATCTAAAAAGTTGAGGTGGTTTTTGTCATGACCTAAACCCGCCCCTAGAGGTTTAGGTCATGATCGGCCAGTAAACGGGGCATGGCAGAAACATTAATAGAACATAACTATGTCCATCGAGCAATGCATACATACAAATTTCATAAGTATTTAAAACTTAAAACTTCATACATACAATCTTATATACATAGGTACACCACATTCAGTTAAACTTCTTATACATATCATCCATTCAAATAAGTCCTCAAAGAACAAAAAAAAAAAAAACTTAGAACAACAGGGTTGACACAGCTTAGCTCCACTTGAGTCCAAGTTTGCCCCATCGCGGAGGCACTCCAAAGCATCTTCACAACAGGTGGACTCCCGAGGTTGCTCTAGACTTGACGCTTCAATTGCTCACCTGCATATATATATATATATATATAGGAGAAGGGAGTGAGCTAAAGCCCAATGAGTAATATCAGTATAAAGATGTTAAATGAATGATATCTAGCATAATTCAAATCATATCATATGAGTTTCAAAACAAATCATAATTAAGTACTTGACATATCAAAATTCATAAATTATATCTTATATATGATACATCCAATAGCACAAAGCAAAGGGCCTGAAGGCATATCAAAGGGACCACATGCGTCTAATAAAGGGACCATGTAGGTCAAACAAATGGACCACTTAGGTCAACATCAGAGATCTCTGTGCTCATATAACAAAGGGCCACATTATTGTTTCTCTCGGGTGAGGGCCTTATTAACGAAGGAACAATATTGTTTCCCTCGAGCGAGTGCCTTATTGGTAAAAGGCCATGGTATTGTTACCCCTAGGTGAGGGCTTCACTAAAGGATGCTACAATTACTTTTCAAAAGGGACAATCACTCATTCTTATCAAAATAACATTCTTGCAGTAATTCAAAAATACATTTCAACACATTTCAACATATCCTTACAAAGATACTACTCACAGTAGGCTGGCATAGATGTTGGACCTCGGACAACCACCTAAACAAAACACATAACAAAGATACATATTGAAGCATACGTTCATAACAAATGTTGTATCTTAATTCGATTCTCTTACTTGTGTTTCTAGCTTATTTCATGGCTAAGGATGTCTAAATGATGCTTAAGAATGCCTAAAAGGGCATGAGAATGCAAATATACACATATGAGTGTTTGCCAAAAATTGCTAAAAACAGGGTGTTCGCTCGAGCCAACTTTTGGTCACTCAAGTGGTCTGTAAAACTCTGAAAAACTTCTAGATGCTCAAAATCTAGGCTCGAGCCAACTTTTGGCCATTCGAGCTAAGGACAAATGTCTGCAAAAATACTAGGAGCATGTAAAGTGCGCTTGAGCCACAGATTCGTCGCTCGAGTGAACTGGGCGAATTCTGAAATTTCCAAAACATAATTCAAGTTCAAAATGCATGGTTTAAAGTCTCAAAAGCTTGTATGGCTATCAAGAACATGAAGAGTTGCTCCATAACTCTTAGATACATGATTTATTTCAAACCAAGGCTTCTAAACCTCTTTTACTTTTCAAAACACAGAATTTTGCCACGCATGTAAAGGTAATCAATTCTTTTCCTTACCAATGTATGAAATGATGAGTGCAAAATTGTGAAGAACCCTAAGAAACAACAAGTGTAAGTTCTATACATGTATGAATTTTTGGAAAATCAAACTTCAAAGTGAGGAATTATGTATGCATGTCCAATTTCAACCCATATTTACCAAATTCATGGTGATTCTAGCTTATCCTTCTCAAATTCATGCAAATGGTCCTACAAACTTAGTGAATTAAATTTCTACATGAATTATCTACAAGAAATATGGGTGAATTCCATACCTATAGCTTGAATTTGGAAGTTGCTAGCTTAATCTCTTCAAATCTTCTTCAAATTCTCTACAATGTCTCTACTCTCTCTCTCTAGAAGTGTTGTTTTCACTCTCACTCTATAATTTCAGCTCAAACTTGTTGAAGAGTGAACTCATAATCATGTTTAAGGCACATATATATATATATATATATGAGTAGATTAAGTTAAGCTAATTAAATGAGATTAGGGCTAATTAATTAAACTTAATTCTAATTAATTCTAATAAAGTCTAATTAATTTAATCGAATTATTTTGATCCGAATCGAATTGTAATCAAACTTATCATATGATTTTAAATATTCCAATTAGCCTATTGAACTAGTCAATTTTGGTTTCTAAATCCGTTTGGGCTTTCAATTTCGAATCTCAAGTCGATATTCTAATAGATATTTTATAAGCAAACAGATAAGCTCAAATTAAACATATAATCATACAATTATGCTCACTAAAATAATATATAAAATTGCACCCCCTTCTCGAGACAATGCAATTCATGTACTAACCAATTAGTTTATGTCCTCTGTTTTCTAGCATAGGTGGTAGCTCAATTGATTGTATAATTTCGGGAATAAATCCAACTATAGTATATCACTAACATAAGCATATTAATAAGTTTTGAAGTATTGATTTGCATATCATATGTTTTGACGCATATTATGATATGCTTATTCAAGTTTTGAATCTCAAAGCTTTTGTCTTTTGGAAACTAAGAAATACAAATCTACGAATGAAGATCAGTTTGGTTCTCACAATCAGAAACAATAGAAATGTTAAATATAGTAACTATATATCATATATATCATATTATATTTATTACCATATTTAGGATTACCACACTTAGATTTCTTTCATCCTATATAAAAGAATCTTGTATATATTGTTACAACATTCAAGATAATACAGATTTCTCTTTTTCTCTCTCTTAGATATTGTAACATGGAATCAAAGCTATAGGTTAAGTTCTTGCTATTTTTCGCCTTACCAGTGGGCGGCAACCTTGCCTTGGCCGCTCGCCGAATCTTAACCCATTCCGCTGCTATATTTTCCTTTCAATATCACTTTGTGGTAATCTCTTCCTCTATCCGCTGGTTTATTTCTACTACAAATATATCTATCATATATATATATATATGGTACTCGTAATCCGTTTTTTTTGCTTCTACTTCATTCTGTCTTTCCCTCTACTTCAACCTTAAATAGGTTTCTATTTTCAAACCTATTTGAGTTTGAGAGGGGGTGTTATACCTATATCATGGTGAGCATGGTTATACACCATGAAAACCATCCAAGCCTCCCCATTGGCGTACTCCCTAAGCTGCCCAATTGGCGCACTACCTTAGTTGCTCCATTGGCATACTACCTAAACTGCCTCCATTGGCGCACTTCTAAGCCGCCCCCTTGGCGCACTCCCTAAGCTTCCCTTTGGCGCACCATCCAAGCCGTCCTTTCTGGCGCACCACACACGTCGTCCTTTAGCGCACTTTCTTATAAGTCGTCCCTAGCTCACAACTTCATCTGTTGTCATCACCGTTCAGCACTACGTCATCAGTTACGTGTGTGCCACATTTGTTGGTTCAACATCCAGTTCTCCTACAATGGTCCGACATGACCCCTTAAACTGTTCCAACATTGATTCTAGTCAGTTCCTACAGCGGTCCAGCATGACCCCTTAAACTATCTCGGCATTAGTTCCGGTCAGCTTCTTACAACGGTCCGACATGACCATAAATTGTCTCCCGGCATTGGCTCTAGCCTCTGATCTATCTCAAGTATCCTTGCGCTCCCGTTTGTACTTTTCAACCTATTTGCCTTTTATTTTTATTTTTTTTGTTTTATTTCATGTTTTAGTTTCTCTTCCAAACTCAAGTTGGTATCCCTAATTGAGTTTGAGAGGGATGTTAAATATAGTAATTATATATTCTGTCTATCATATATACCATATTATATATTCATTACCATATTTGGGATTACAATCCTTAGGCTTCTTGCCTCCTATATAAAGGAGTCTTGTATACATTGTTACAACATACAAGATAATACAGATTTCTCTTTCTCTCTCTCTCTCTCTCTCTCTTAGATATTATAATAAGAAATATAAATTTTTGTTTTTGTTTTTTTTGTTTCTCCTTTCATCAGCAATTAACCTTAGAATAAATCTATTTTTCCTCAAATCTAATACTTTTTTTCAAGCTACTATAAGATTGCCATATTTTTCTCCGTGTGTGCATTTAACTTTGTAAGGCATGTTTTTGTTATCAAATTGTATTATTAGGTTTTGTGATTTTCTTTCAAATTGTATTAGGATGTGACTGGTTGTCCCTAAGATTAGATCCTATTGATTTTTCATCCTAAAGTTGAAACGTGCTAGCCACTCAAAAACAGTAGGTTGCATCAATCTTTGCAGCATTCACATTTCTTGTTGCTATTTTTGATGTATCATCTTTGTTAAAAGTTGTGGACTTACTTGAATCACTTGACACGATCTGGAAAAGGATGCCCTTTTTTAATACTACAACTTGCTGTTTATACTTTATAAGAGCTCAAAAGTTCCGTTGTTGGTAAGTATACATTCTACTTAATTTATACATATTCCTATTGCTATGGGCTCCTTGACAAGTTGACAGTTCATCTCAAGAATAGGAAAAACCAATGGTCTAGGGAAGAAAATTATAATAAGAGGAGGGAGAGTAATGAAAACATAGGTATGGGTAATGTATTGATTTAAAAATTTCATTTTGACAGTTATTTGATTTGATTACGGTAAGCTGACATGGGTAGTATGGTTTTAACCTTAGCAACCTTTGCTACTGTCATGACCAATCTTGTTCCAGCCATCACCTTCATTTTGGCCCTCTCTTTTAGGTGCATTTTATATTTCTCACTTTATTTTCTCTTTATTTTCTGTTGCATTCTGTTGTCCTTTTCTTTTTTTTGGTGCTTCTGTAGATTTTTTTTTTTTTTTTGAACACACTGTAGATGTTTATTAATGCAACAGATTCATGTTTGTCAAGAAGCTCTGGTGGATGCTCAAAGCCTGACGGGATTTGGGACTTAGGAGTGAATTAGTGTCATGTAGCTCATAATCTGCTCAAATCTGTAAATATATATATTTTTATTTTTGAATATTTTTGTTATGTTATAAAGTTCCATTAGCCAAAATTATAATATATATATATATAAAATATTTTATTTGTCTTAATTGATCCAATTTATTTGGATTGTTAAAGACATACGAGTGAGTTATGTTGTGAAATTGTGTGAATTTTGATTTTGATGGTTGAATAGTATGTTTTCTCATTTGTTAAAAAAATTTGGTTACGAGAAATATTTAGATTAGATTTTTTTTTTTTTTTTGGAGGAAGAAAAAAACGGTGGGAAAGAAATTCAATATGAAATGAGGATACTGACTTTTAGTGTCGTTTAAAAATAGATGACATGATAAGTCATGGCGTCATTAATTGCCCAAGCATTCTTCGTCCTATCAAACGTAGCGAAAAAGCAAACACGACATTTAAAAAAAGTCGCAAACCTACAGTGACGGCCATGTCACCGGCGTATTTTGTTAAAGCCATTAAATGGTATTAGCAGCGTCTATGACACCTTTAGCCGCGTTTTTAACACACCGGTAAAAATCATTTTCCAAACAGTGAATTTATATAACTACTAGAATTATCTTACTGATGTACCTCTTTCAGTTATTGTGAAAAAGAATACCTTCCATGAAACAAGGCAAGCAAGCTACGCTCCACTTCGTCCCATGGCACTAAATGGGTGTGGACAAGGTGGAACAGTGACTTCCACAATTCCTTCGAGCATCAGCATAACTTTCTTCATGGTAGGTCTCAGAGACGGGTCTTCCTGAATGCACCAAATGGCAACAATCAGAAACCTCTCTAGCTTCTTCCGATCGCTAATGGCCTCTGCATCATTTTCTACCAGAGCGTGTAACATGCCTTCTTCATAGCAATCATATGCCCAGTATGTTAAAATTGCTTTCTCTCCACCAATCTCCATATCCACATTTTTCCGACAACATATGATCTCCAGAAGCAACACTCCGAAGCTAAACACATCAGCTTTCACTGCGATTGGCATGTTCCTAAACCATTCTGGTGCAACATACCCTTTTGTTCCTCTAATGGCCGTATGGGTTTCGCTCTGATCAATCCTTAGAAGCTTTGCCAGTCCAAAGTCAGAAATCCGAGCATTGAAGTAGTCATCAAGAAGTATGTTTTGAGGCTTTATATCACAATGGATGATTTGTGTTATGAAAGTAATGAGAGAAGAGAAAGAATAAACTCTGTATTGAATTGAATGAATAATACAATAAGAGAAGCCTCTATATATAGGCAGAAAGAGAAAGAAAACCTAGATAAGTAAGGAGATAGAGATTGAGAGAGATACAAAGACAAATAGAGAGATACAGTTATGATACTACTAGTATAATAATAATATACAGCTAACACCCCTCCTCAAGCTCAAGGTGGTAAATCAGATATCAATTTGAGCTTGGAGAGGAGATCAGAAAAGCGGCCTGGAAGATGAGCTTTGGTGAAGAGGTCAGCAGTCTGATCAGCAGAGGTAACAAAGAGAAGACGAACATGGCCACTAGCAACATGCTGTCGTATGAAGTGGCAATCGATCTCAATATGCTTGGTGCGATCATGGAAGACATCGTTATGAGCAATCTGAATAGCACTTTGATTGTCACAATAAAGATTAGTGGCAGCGGAATGAGAGACACCCATGTCAGAAAGAAGCCAACGAAGCCACACAAGCTCCTGAGTAGTATCTGCAAGAGCACGATACTCAGCCTCAGTACTAGAACGAGCAACAAGGGTTTGCTTCTTGCTACGCCAGGAAATGAGAGAAGTACCCAAGAAGAAGCAGAACCCGGTAGTGGAACGACGATCGGTAGGATCCCCTGCCCAATCGGCATCAGAAAAAGCATGCAGCTGTAGAGAAGAGTGAGGGGAATAGTGAAGACCATGAAACAAAGTTCCTTTGAGATAGCGCAAAATGCGAACCAGGGCAGCATAGTGTGGAGAGCGAGGAGCAGTCATAAATTGACTGACAATGTGAACAGCATAAGCAATGTCTGGACGAGTAACTGTGAGATAGACAAGACTACCAACTAATTGACGATATAAAGTTGCATCTGACAATAAGGGGCCGTCAAGAGGTGTAAGACGAGTCTGAGGATCAACTGGAGTAGTGACAGTCTTGCAATCGGAAAGGTTAGCACGACTCAGAAGATCAGAAGTATACTTGGCCTGAGTGAGAAAATAACCAGAGGAATCTTGAGAAATTTCCAAGCCAAGGAAGTAGCTAAGTGCACCCAAATCTTTCATCTCAAACTGGCGATGAAGAAACTGTTTGAGACTAGAAATACCCACTGTGTCATCTCCAGTGATGATCATATCATCCACATAAAGGAGAAGGAGAATAGTACCCTGCTTCGTCTTACGGATAAACAAGGCAGAATCATGGGCACTGGAAGAAAAACCAAAGTCACGAATGGTAGAGCTGAACTTGGCAAACCAGGCACGTGGAGCTTGTTTCAAACCATATAAAGCACGGCGGAGTTTGCAAACCTTGTTTGAGGGAACAGAAGAACCAGGAGGAGGTTGCATAAATACTTCCTCAGTGAGATCACCATTGAGAAATGCATTCTTGACATCCATTTGAGAAAGATGCCAGTGGCGAGCAGCAGCAACAGCAAGTAAGCTGCGAACTGAAGTAAGACGGGCAACAGGAGCAAATGTTTCCTCATAGTCAATCCCATATTCTTGACTAAATCCTCGGGCGACAAGGCGAGCTTTGTAACGCTCAATGGAACCATCAGAATGAGTTTTGATCTTGTAAACCCATTTGCAACTAACAGTACGCTTGCCAGGAGGAAGATCAACTACGTCCCAAGTATGAGTTTGTTCAAAAGCCTGCAGCTCATCAGTCATAGCTTGTTGCCAACGAGGGTCAGAAGAAGCTTCTTGATAAGAAGTAGGCTCATGAGAGCAAAAAGCAGTGGAACCAACAATATAATCACGGAGAAGAGCAGAAGGTTGCCTTACCCGGGTAGAATGACGCTCAGGTGGAGGAGGAACCTCAATGGAAATAGGGGCCGGGGGAACCTCCACCGGAGCCGGAGAAGGCGGAGGGCCATCAGTTGACACAGGATCCTCAGGATGGACGATAGGCATAGGCGGCTGTGAAAGCATGGGATCAGAATCTGCATTAAAGTCATTAGAAAACAAATCGATAGAAATATCAGTGAAGACCGGTGAGTGGGTGGACTGTGGTAGGTGAAACTTAGAAAGAGTGGAGAACATTTTGTGTTCCCAGAAGACCACATGACGAGAAATACGAAGACGCTTGGAGATAGGATCCCAACAACGATACCCTTTATGTTCAATACCATACCCCAGAAAACAACAAAGACGAGAACGAGGTTCTAGTTTAGTGTGTTCATGAGGCTGAAGGAGAACAAAACAAGCAGAACCAAAAACTTTAAGAGTGGTATAATCAGGAGGAGAACCATACAAACGCTCGTAAGGAGTTGTGTTAGCTATGACAGGGGTAGGAACTCGATTGATGGTATGGATAGCAGTAAGGGCAGCTTCCCCCCAAAATTTTTCAGGACAAGAAGAAGAAAGGAGAAGAGCCCGAGTAGTGTCTAGAATATGACGGTGCTTTCTTTCGGCTCGTCCATTTTGTTGGGAAGTGCCTGCACAAGATCGATGAGAAAGAGTACCATGAGCCTGAAGAAAAGAAAGAAAATCAGAATCCAAGTACTCCTTAGCATTATCAGAACGAAAAAGCTTAATAGTACAGGAAAACTGAGTGTGGACCATAGCAGAGAAATTATAGTAAATCTGTTTAAGTTCAGAGCGATTTTTGAGAAGAAAAAGCCAAGTATAGCGAGAAAAATCATCAACAAAAATCACAAAATATCTAGACCCCCCCATGGTAGGTGTGGGAGAAGGTCCCCAAATATCTGAATGCACAAGATCAAAAGGAGCAGTGGAAATAGAAGTACTTTTATTAAAAGGTAAAGCAGGTTGTTTAGCAATTTGACAAGATAAGCAATCGACATCGTCAACACAGACACGACCTAACTGACCACTAGAAACTAAATTTTTTAAACGACTAAAAGAGACATGTCCTAAGCGACAATGCCAAAGATGAAAAGGAGACATAGTAGATGCAGCAGCAACAGGAGATGATTTTTGCGGACTGCGAAGGTGGAGAAGCTCGAACAGACGTCCATGCTTACGGCCTATCCCAAGGATCTGTCTCGTCTGAGGGTCCTGCACCAAACAACCAGTAGCAGAAAAAGTAATAGTTAGACCAAGGTCACATAATTGACCAACAGAGATAAGGTTCATTTTAAGAGAAGGAATATGATAAGCATCAGAAAGGGACACAGTGGAAGTAGAGATTTGGCCAATATGACTAACAGGCATATGAGAACCATCAGCAGTGTGTATAGTGGGAGCAGAAGAGCTCGAGGACAAAGAAGAAAATAGGGTGGAATCAGAAGTCATGTGATTACAGCATGCGGAATCAAAATACCATGAAGAGTTACCTGAGGTTACTGAAAGAGCAGTAGAAGGAGGAGTACCCGATTTGTTGAGAACCTGGTGGATAAGGGACTCAACATCATCCATAGAAAAAGAAGGAGCAGAAGAACTCTCAGAGGCAACAGCAGCAGAGCGAGAACCGTGGTTAAATTTGGACTGAGACCCAGAACGAGAAGTCCCTTTCTTAGATGAAGTAGTGGAGGGAGCTCGAGGACAATGGCTTTGGAGATGGCCCGGAGCAGTCTTATGACAAGTCAAGCATTCGCGAACCTGGCAGTGAACAAGAGAATGAGTGGCTGGCAGGCCTCGGTTGCGACAATAACTGCAGATGAGAGGCTGTGAAGATGAGGAACTCTGAGAAGATGGAGTAGCAAGAACGGAATCTGTGGTATGAGATCTGAGACTCTCAAAACGAGTCTCCTCGGATAGGAGCTCGGTAATGGCTTGCTCTAAAGTGGGCAAAGGCAGACGATGAAGCAAAGAAGCACGCACGGGCTCAAAAGTGTTATGAAGAGCCATAAGAAATTGTAATAGTCGCTGATGATTCCGATAAGTAATAAATAGCTGTGCATCATCAGAATGAGCCCATGGAGGTTCAGAAAGAGCGAGCTGGTCCCAAACGGACGACATCTGGGATAAAAAGTCATTGAGAGACTGACCGGGTGCTTGACGCATGTGATGAAGAGTCTGCAATAGTTGATATTGATGAGCATGGCCAGTGGTCTGATAACGTTCCTTCAAAAAATCCCAAATTGCTTTGGCAGGAGAGACAATGGAGTCATCGTCCTGAAAGCGTCCAAATTGAAGGTTGATGGAAGGAACTGATGTAGCCCGGAACCATGTGATGATTTGATAATTCTTACTTTCCCAGTCGTCAAGACGGTCATCGAATGCAGAGTCAGTCTCATCCTCCTTTTTGGTGGGTTTGGAAAGAGTACCAGTAATAATCCGCCAAAGGCGTTTCCCTTTAATGAAGCTAGAGAGAGCTTGAGCCCAACTAACATAATTGGACCCATCAAGGATAACAGAGACAGATTGGATGTGCTCTGTACGATCCATAATGTGGTAAAACGAAGGTCACCAACAGATTCAGAAGACTGGAAAACCTTAGGGACAATGAGGGTTTTTTTTTTTTTTTTTTTTTTTTTTTTTTTATTAGAAGCTGTGTAGGGCTGACGTCAGCGGCTGCAGAAGGATGACGTCAGCAGCTGAGAATCCAGGCAAACGGCTGGGCAAGCCGGGCGGAGGCAGCACGCGGCTAACGGAAGCCGGGCGGAAGCCGATGGAGAATCGGCTGGGACGGAAGCCGAAGGGCAGTTGGCTGAAGCGGAAGCCGATGTCGAGCCGAGTGGCGAAACGGCTGGAGCGGAAGCCGCGTGGCTGTAGCGGACGGAGCGTGGTGAGAGTGAGAACGCGGAAAGCGACGCGCCACTCGTATAGAAGCGCGTGAGAGCGCGTGGAGAGGCCGATGGTAGTTATTTTGGTGGCGATGGCTTCGTCAGGAGGAGACGAAGAGCTGGGTATAGTGCAAACGTGAAAATACGGATGAACAAAATACGCAGAGGCCAGGAGAAACAACACCAGGACAGAAGCAAACTGAAAAAAATTAGGAGAGAATTGTTGGCTCTGATACCATGTTATGAAAGTAATGAGAGAAGAGAAAGAATAAACTCTGTATTGAATTGAATGAATAATACAATAAGAGAAGCCTCTATATATAGGCAGAAAGAGAAAGAAAACCTAGATAAGTAAGGAGATAGAGATTGAGAGAGATACAAAGACAAATAGAGAGATACAGTTATGATACTACTAGTATAATAATAATATACAGCTAACAGGGTGCTACACTCATCATGCAAGTACACAAGTCCTCTAGCAATCCCAACTGCGATTTGAGTCCTTTGGTTCCAACTGAGCTTTAAATCACCGAAAAGAAACCCTGCCAAAGACCCGTTGCTTAGGAATTCGTATACCAATAACCGGTGAGGTCCATCAGAGCAATAACCATTCAGCTGAACCAAATTTTTATGATGGGTCTGACCGATTACATTCACCTCGGTTTTGAATTCCTTGTCACCATCTTGAAGAATTCTATCTAACTTCTTGACCGCAACATGAATGTTTGAACCACCCATTTGCACAACCCCTTTGTATACAATGCCGAATGATCCTCTTCCAAGTTCTTCCTTGAATCCTTCAGTAGCATCTAAAAGTTCTTTGAATGTATAGCATCTCAAATTTCTCTCCACAACACGCTCCGCTTTTCCAATTGTTGTCAACTTGTTGCGGTAGATCAGCAAAAATCCAAGACACATCACACTAATCAGTATGAAGTTGACAAAAACAGAGGTACCTAGAAAAGCAGACATCAAAATGACTAGACCGTTCTGATTATTACGGTCTGGAACAGGCAATGCAGGGTTTTGTGAAGAAGAGTTGGTTTTCTTAAATTTGATAAAGGCCTTTGAGTTTAGACTAGTGTCCAATCTTCCATTAGAAAGCGGTAGCTTCTTCTTCCAACAACTGCCTCTTAAAATGGCGACAGCACACATGCAATCAGTCAAGCAGGCTTCTTTGCATGACACTTCATCGTAAGGCTCCAACCGATCATAGTCACTAGTTGGCCAATCAATATTCGTGACTACATAAAAATCATACAGATTTGATGCAGAACTTGGTTCGTTTACGCAGTCCTGTACAAAATCTGGTACGCAACCTCTGTAGTCATCCGCTGGATCAAGCAAAGAAAATGGTCGCGGACATTCACACTCTGGCCTTTGATCTATGTTGATTCTGCAAATTCTGTTATACCCACAAACCCCACTAGCTGCATTCTCTACAATGCTTAAACAAATGTTAGCTGGCACTGTCCAAAGGACAGTCCAGATCGAAGTGCCAGTGGAATTGCCAGTTTTTGCCTTTGGATGACTATGGTGGGTCAAAACTCCATCAAAATTAAGAGTTACTCTATGATAGAAGTCGTATGCTCGAGCATCATCTCCCTGTGAAAGGACTAACTCGTGTCCATCTCTGAAAATGCTCAAGTAGCCTGATTTATTGAATGCCAGTGTGTCACTTGACGGGCCAGAACCAGAACCAGAACTAGTTCCTGTGGATAAAAAATAATAAGGGTCGTTAAGAAAATTACCCGGTATGTTCACGGTTCTCAGCCCAAGATCTCCATTTAACCGACTAAGCTGGAACCTTCCTTGCGAAAAGTTACTCTCCGATTGGCGGGAAGAGAGGAACTTACCATTTCCCATTATCTGTGTAGGCAACAAAGTATCAGTAAACTGATTGAAGCTCTGCCACAACGGTTCAGAATTTTTGTTTACAAGCACAAAATTGCCTGTGTCATTCATAACACCATAGGCAACTACACCTATAATTGGGTCAGAAATCGAAGTCTGTTCGCCTTGAGGGGAACTAAAGATTAATCCGCGATCAGCAGTGAGCTCGATTTTTGATCCCCTCGGTGCAGGGTTATCCCCATTTGCATACCAAACAACTGTTTTGTCTGGTACCTGGTCATACCATATTGAGACAAGGAAGAGATCTTTGTTGTCAAGTCGGTGAAATCCAAATGCAAAATCCCCAGATGCCGAAAGCCATGGAGTGGCATCTTCAGTTGCAGTGAGAGTTGCTCCCACTTTCACAATACCATTAGTTTGAGCTACTGAAAAATAGGGTAGAACAAACAAGAGGAAGAGATGGGGAAGAACAAAAGCTGCCATTGCTACAACTTTGGGTTCATGCAGTTACGTGGAACAAATGATAATTAGATATAGCCAAGGATGAGGAGGTGTTTAGATGAGTGAAGAAACCAAACTATTCACTCACTTTTCAATGAAGGGTTTCCTGTTTATAAATATTATAATAGTGCTGGTTCTATTTAAGATTTTTCAGCAATGCTGAAGTATTATGAAAATTTTGTCATCAAAATAATCATGAAAGTTTTGTGACCTTTGGATTACACTTAGAATAAAACACCACACACTAATCAAGGTAATCGAAGGATCATAAATTTTTCATGATCATTTTCATGATAAAATTTTCATGATCCCTAACTTTTCTCAAGATTTTTTGAACTTATAAGTTCCATTTAGTAAAACTAAAAATATTATTAGTTTTTTTTTTAATTTTTAAAACTAAGAATAATATTAATTTTACATAGTAATGTTTCAGATAATTATTTCACTAATTGATGAAAAAAAAAGAATATGAGATTAAATATTTTTGTGCTCCTACTTATTAATTTAATTTAGCTATCTAATAAAACCAGGAACATTATTAATTTTTTTTTTCAATTTTAAAACTGAGAACATTATTAATTTTTTTCATTTTAAAGTTCTTTTTATCATTTTTTTTTATTTTTGCACATCAATGTTCCATCATCATATTCTTTTATAGATACAAAATTTTTAGTTTTGTATAAAAAAAAAAAAAAATTACTTTTTTCAATTTTTTTAAAATTTTTCTTTTTGCACATATATATAAATTTTAGTTTTTTCAATTTGAAAGTTGATATTTAAAAATTTTGAAAATCAAAATAAATATTAAATCATCATATTTCTTTATAAATAATCATAAATTATGAACAATTATTGTGTAAAAGGCAATTTTGACTATCAAAAATTTAATAAAACTTAAAAATCTAAATTTTTTTAATTAAAACTTAATAGAATATTAATTAAAACTTGTGTTTAAATGCCTTCAATGAATCGTGGCGTTGCTTCTTTGCATTTTCAAGAAGCAAAAGCAAAGCCAAATACTCCACTATTTTAATTGATTTTTTTTGTTTTACGACTACTTTAGGCTTGTTTTATTTTTTTCTTATATATATATATATATATATTTTTTGTGTGCGCTTATTTTCGTCTTTAGTAAAAAAAAATTTAAATTTTTCAAAAAAATTTTAAGTTTCTAGATTCAACAAGATGAACCGGAAATTTATAATTTTAAAAAAAAAATTCAGAAAAGACAAAAATAAGCAAAAATAAATAATTTTTTTTAATACTTATTTTGGCTTTGTGATTTTTTTTTTAAATTGTTCAAATATATATATATATATATATACACTTTTAGATTCGTTTCGATAAGACGGACCGGAAAACTAAAAAAAATTGACATAATTTTGAAAAAAAAAATACTAAACACAAAAAAAATTTGAAAAAAGTGGTGGCTTTTTTTTTTGGTTTCCAAAAGAGGCTTGGCTAAAAAAATTGTGTTTGGGAAGAAAGTTGACTTTTTTTTTTTTTCAGGTAATTACTTGACAGTAGGGCATAGAAAAAAAATTACAAAAACATAAGAGGTGTAAGTGAATCTGTAATGGAGTGCAAGTGAATAGCTGTGGGGGTGCAAGTCTCACTTGCACCCCTCCACGTTTGTGTATTTTTTTTTCACTGTCCAACTGTTAAGTGATTCCTCCTTTTTTTCTTTTTTATAATTGATTTAAGGGAAATTTATTAGAAAGTCCTTTTTGGATGAAAGATACTCCATTTGGTCCTACTGATTTTTTGTTTGTTTGCCAAGTCCATATTAGGTGGGATGCCTTACCCAGAAGTCCTTTTTTGAATCTTCTTGGTGTGGGTTGGACGTATATACCCTCGCTATTTGTATGGGATATTATATTTTTCCTTTTTCGTTTGTGCAATCCCAACAATCATGGGCGAGACATGGGTGATAAGTAATTGACGCAGCATTATATTTAGGGTTTACATTACGTATTCAAGCTGGTCTGTGCGGCGTTGTATCTTCTCGGCATACATTCACACCGTCTTCCTCAACAGGTACTCTATGCATTCTCCCTCACTTCTGCACAGTTTTATTGATTCGTTTTCACAAATACAACACCCAATTACATGGCTTCTTGTCTGCTACACCGTCTGTCACACATATGAACAACCAACACATTGAAATCTGCGTTTACACCATCGTTGTAATCTGCGTTTACACCATCGTTGTACTTCAACGTTTATCGTATTTTATGTATTTCTGGTTTGACGGGGTACTTTGTTTGTTTTATTTGTAGATGGACGCCTTCATGATGCTTCTTTGTTGTTACCGGTCTACGAACATCGCATATAGTCTGCAACCATCGAACACTTTTGCAGAGTTGGTCAATTATGTTTGCTCGAAGTTTGCCGAACTACTGCCGGGAAACATTCTGCTGTTCTATAAGATACCCGGATATAACAACTTCTCCTTGCAGAATGATGTCGACATGCGGAATATGATTTGTCTTGCACGCTCGTTCCACTTGCAGTTAATTGACGTGGTCGTTGAGGACCATCCCCGGCTGGATAACCACACTCCTCTCATTGATTCTTCAACAATCCACGCCAATGGCACTACGGTGGTTACGGCATTAAACGATTTGGGGATGGACGACGAGGTCGACCTGTTGCAATCATTTTGTCCACACAAGGAGAAAGTCTTTCTTTCTGCTCCATGGGCAACTGGTTTTACCCACATCGGCCAGCATTTCGAAGGGGGGGCTTCTGAATTTCGAACTGTGTTACGAAAATACGCCGTCGAATGTGGGTTCCAGATCAAATTTGTTAAGAACGACTCCGTTCGGGTAACGGCTATCTGTGCTATGCATGAATCAAAGTCTTGCACCTGGGCTGTGCACGGACGGAAATTAGAGGCTAATGGTTTTTTCTACCTACGTAAGTGGAACAGTGAGCACATATGTGGCGTGGCTGTGCGGACATCCACACACCCACTTGTTGGATCTGATCTTGTGGCCGACATTGTGTCCGAACGTGTGCGGGATAGGCCCCTAACCCGTCCTACCGAAGTGATATTGGACTTAAAACAAGATTACGGGCTCGATATCTCTTACCGCGTGGCGTGGCTTGGTGTCGAAAAAGCTAGGGGAGAACTATTCGGGGCACATTCAATATCGTTCGACCAGTTACGTTGGTATAGTAACGTAGTAGTGGAACACAACCCCGGTACCTACGTCAACATCGAATACGACGAACACACCCAACAGTTCACACGCTTCTTCATTTCATTTAAAGCATGTATCGACGGGTTCAAACATTGCCGCCCCCTACTTTTCTTAGACGCCACGTTCCTCAAAGGGCGCTTCAAAGGTTTTCTACTTGCCGCCACAGCCAAAGACGGAAATCAAGGTCAGTTCTTTCAATTTTTACTTGATGCACTACACGATTTCAATGAAAGCCACCCATACCAGATTCATAAATTTGATTTACGCCAAATACCCACTCGTCCCATATTTATGCCACACAGATTTAACACAACACATAATTACGTAGACAACATTTCCCAATTCCGCAGGTTTGTTCCCTTTGTCGTATGCGGTGGTGGACTCCGAAAACACCGCAAACTGGTCTTGGTTTCTTCAGCATCTCGCGCATGTGGTGCAGGAGGACAGACCTCTAACCTTTGTTTCCGATCGGAACCTTGGCTTGCTAGAAGCAATGCCAACCGTATTCCCGGATGCAGAACATGCATTCTGTCTACAACATTTGCAGAGGAACTTGAGGGACAGGCTGCGTTACACAAACAGTATGCACCGGGCCGGTTTGGTTAGCAAATTACGACATTGTGCATACGCACCAACTGTTACCGCTTTTAACCACAAAGTTGAACAATTCCACAAATCGGGGCGAGCTGTTGCATCCGAATTCCTAGCAAATGCACATCCACAACATTGGGCAAATGCATTTTTCAGGTCTGTCCCACAAGCTCTTCCAAAACATTCAGCAAACATTTTGACGCAACGTGCATATTTTGTTGTCCTGCATGTTGTATTCATTTTTCCAGGGGGCAGCGTTACGGTGAAATGTGCTCAAATGCTGCAGAATCGTTCAATTCATGGATCCGGGAAGCGCGAAACCTCCCAATCACAAGAATGGTTGACAGCATTCGCACCAAATTGATGCGTCAAATGGCAAAACGTAGAGACGCTTCCCAAACATGGACCGGCACCATATGCCCCAAAATGGAGTCCCGCCTAGAAAAAGCATTTAACGAAGGCAGATCATGGAAAGTGAGCCAATCAAACGCTGATGTTTACGAAGTGCACTCTTTCCCTTCGGTCACCGTTGACATTGGACAACGCACTTGCTCATGTTTCAAGTGGCAACTTAACGGCTTCCCTTGCTCACACGCAATGGTTGCAGTCCGTAAAAGTGGTCGAGATTTGAACACATTGGTGGAACCATTCTTCCACGTATCCGAATATCGTGCAACATATGCAGCAAGCATTTCCCCAATTCCCACTGTCGAGCAACCCCCTTTCAACCCGAATGATTTCGTCATCAAGCCCCCTGCCGTGAAACGACCACCTGGTCGACCAAAGAAGAAGAGAATACCGTCGAAAGGGGAACATGTTCAGCAAATCAGATGTAGCAGATGTGGGCGCATGGGAAATCATAACAGGAAGACATGCAACAAACCCATTTAACCAGAACCTTCTACCCACCCATATCAGCTCAAAATTATTATCTACTTTTGTTGCTCCCCCTACGGGATTAACTACTTTCTTATTTCTTTTCCGTGATGCACTATATTTTTTCTTATCCAAATGTTTCGTTTACAATAATCGTGTGCGACGCCACACAACAATGTCATAGCCAATTTACTAACATTGGCACACTCAGTTAGTAATTACAGCTACCATTCAGTTATTTACATACATGTTTTAACCACAGCAGATTTCGTTGTATGAACCAAGATGTTCATCTTCATTGTCAGTACCAATACGGAATAAAGACAAACAGTTAAGTCATATTGATGTCACACATTCAACATCCGTATTAGGTATCGACACATCCAGGGAAAAACGCTGCCATTAAATGTAGCATGTGACGCTGCCATGAATTCTTTCATGTTACTGCCATTCATTCAAGCAACTTTACATTGACAAGGATCTCAGCAAAAAATCAAAATTACATTGCACGTAACAAACAAACATCACAAACCACCCACGCAATACATTCTTACAAACCACATTTACGTCACTGCAATTCAATACAAATCGGACCTATGCATTGCCATAAACCAGAAACCGTGTTTCAAAACCCAACTTACCCACACAAACAAAGCATTGCTTATATCAGCAACGGATGTCCCGTACGACGTTAACCTGACTATGCGTTTTCACATTTCAGTGCATCGAAAATACACATTATCCACGACCTGCATTTCGAACACCCATAATTATCTCATTCACATTACAAATTAACGCGAACAACACAGCCATGAATCTGTTCAAATATACGTTGCAACAATATAACAAATCTAACAAACACTTACTGACGCAAACGCCAAAAACAAAACCCACACAGAACGTACACATATACGACGCTAACAAACACTGTGATCTAACATCCATTGCCCCTAAACATTCACATCACGCATTCCAATCAAGACATAAGACAACAATAAACAGTAACATAGCTATCAATACCTACTTAACTACATATTCACAACTTCCCAATTGACGACGTTAATTCCAACCTGTGGTAGAAATATCGACGCATCAATACATTCCCATTAAACACCATTTTCATTTTCAACCCCTGGGGTACAAACACAAGCACATTATTGTGATTTTGACAGTAACGCAGTAATACATACGTCGGTCTACTCGGTTACATTAATTAACAGCATACGATCACACTTAACCATCACCTGCGTTTCACATTTCAGTGCATCAAAAATACACATTTAACCACTACCTGCATTTCGAACACATAATTACTTCATTCACATTACTCCGTCACGCAACTAACACAAGTACGAATCTGTTAAAACAACGTCTAACTGTCACTGGGTAAACAATCCCAACAAAGCTACATATTCACAACTTGACACACATACACCACCCTACCAATAAACAATTTGACCATACAACAAATACTAACATGATTCCCACTCACTCTATTACAAAACAAACAACAATCTGCCAAGAGCATGTAAATCACATTTCAACAACACACAACTATCTGCAAGCACTAAACCCACATAACCAGCAGCTAAAACAAGACACAATTTATTCCGAAACTGCCAACCTCACACCATGTTTTCAAATATGCTACTTCAGGACAGAAATTCAAAACATATGCAAAACGAACTAACAAAATAATTTCAAAACTTATTATTGTAATAGAAGCATAATGTACTAGAAGCAGGATGCACATTTTCCATTTGGCAGCTGACCCAAACTATCCATGACCAACGCAATACCAACCACCAGATGACAACCAAAAACATATAACCAAAACATAACTATAAACAAGTTACCACTATATGGGCCAACCAAAAAAACTATTTGCAACGTACTATCTAGGTAATAATATTTAAAAAACTTTTCTCTAGAACCAACGTAACAGAACTTGAACTTCCATCAACCCACCATTCGTCCCATGTTGCTCATCACACCACGTACAGGATCTCCTATAATTTTCCTGACCATGTCCGCACGCAGTACGCTGCAGTTCCCTCCTTCCAACGAACGTCCCACGTCGACATGATTCACATACTGCCTCATAACTGCGCACACAATAATTGCGCAGTCCATGCTGCATGAAAAACAAATATCAAACAGAACGTCAACAAGGCACGTGTGAAATCTAGCGCACCAACAAACTTTTACGAAAAATAAAAGAAAATAAACTTACGTTTCCGCCCGTTGCTGAGGGCATTCAGCAACTGATTCCACCATCATGTCAAAATCCTAAGTACCAACCAGCTGATCCAACCCGTTCGCCGCCATCGCTTGCCGCTGAATGTCTGTCACAATGTTTTTCTACGCAATCACATAACAACCAATTAGAATAAATAAGTTCTAATTCCATTACAATTCCAAATTGCTCAACTTTAACATTAATCATATCAACTCACCAGTTTAACGGCTTCTGCGTAGTGCACACCTCCGGTACCGGACCTACTACGCATCGAATTGTAATGCTTCCAACTCCCGTCCTCGGTGTCATAAACCAATAACGTCCAATGTCCAAGATGGCAAAGGGGAAAATGCATGTAACGTGCCCCCATACCAGCATGCAGATTGCTTTTCACATAGTTCAATTTGGCCTCCACATTGTCACCTTTCAGCACGTCCTGCACACATTGAAGATACTAAATCAATCCACTACATTGTAAAAATAGACACAACAACAAGACCCAACAAAATCATACCCAGCATATGCTGCTGAAGAAATAGGAGTTCTCCGGAAAATCTTTTCCCGCATTCAAGCTTTTTTGGTCATCCGACAGCAGCTCTGCAAAGGCATCAATAACCTGACACAAACAGTGCAACAAAACAAATTAGGATGGCATTTCTCACATTCACAAAACTTCACATAATTCATATTTCAGTTAACCAATAAGACCCACAATTCAACTTGGTAGACTTACATTTCCCCTGACACCTAACTGCCTCACCAGTGATCTAACATCTGAAAAATATACTGCATTCCCATCATCTCGACCAACCCACATCACGGCCCTGCAAATTTGTAAAGCATATAACGTTACAATTACAATTACCACAGCATTAATGTGTAATCCAGTATTAGATAAATACCGCTGTAATGAATACTCAACACCACTAACATGATACCCACAAACATACACATTACTCACCTATCACCATATCTCTCATACGCAGTCCTTATTACATCTTTCTCCGTTTCTGACATCATCTTCCACACTGTGTTACGATTTGTGATTCCAAAACCTGAAAAAATTTTCTTGGCATCACCAACATTATCCACATCAACCACGCCTTCATGCTGCATCACATTAACACTACATCCAACCCCCCCATGCTTCGAAAGACTAACTTCATTGTTCATCATCCTTCCCCTACGCCTCAACTCCGGGTACTCATACCCTGATAACTTCAGATTTTTCCTAACCTTACCTTTAATGTTTCGTACGAAAGTATTCACACCATCAACAACACTGCAACCTTCCGTCAACATAGGACTCACAACAACAACGTCACTGTCATCAGCTTGGATTGGCACGTGCATTTCATTGCTTTCAACCAATGGGACATATGCGACGGGAGAGGCGTCCACCAATATACCACCTTCAACAGTCGCGCACTTCTCCCGTCCATTGTCACCTTCAACCGTATCCCCGATACCATATTCGTCCACACGAGAATTTGTGACATTGACACCAGGCGAAATGTTGCGTCACATTATGCACTGCCTGCTCAGCAATTTGCTCCTCAAGCGCTGCAAGATTCCGTTTCAACTCGGCATTCTCAGCTACCAGTTTCTTGCATTCTTCATCTTTCACCTTAAAAATACTCTCGAACCCTTGTACCAGATTAATTGATTGCATCTCAATCTTCTTCTTCAATCTTTCAACTTCTTGCTTTAATTCCATTACAATTTTGCTGTCCCCTACGTCACATTTACCAATATGCGGACTACCTGGACTGACAAACTCAGAACTGTTATGCCCCTTCGGACTACTATCTGAGCGTCCAAACTCACCATCACCTTCTTCCACCCCCTCACTGGATACACCGCCACGCTCAGAATATCTCATAACATACGCAGCATCCCACGAATCATTTTCTACGCCCCCCTCACACTGCTTACCGTAGCTCCTTCCCTCTAAATTAACTCGTGCAAAAACACTACCGTCAACTTCAGTCTCTTTAACACCATCGTCTTCAAACAAACCGACTTTCACATCCCCAATCAAACACCTCCCTTCCAAAAGCGCCATCTCGTCGGCCTGTATGACCAACTCGTCCGTGATGACCTAGTCAAACAGCAGCAATTACAAACCAACGTTACAGCAACAACATATAACAACAACAACATAAATATGAAAACAATAAACCTACAAAAACCCACAACAAATCAAGAACGCTTACCTCAAACTTATTTGGATCGGATAGTTTCAAAGTTTTACATCTTGAAATCATCTCACCTACGTCCCATCGGAGGAATCTGGGAAACCTGTCCCCATGTTTGGCATTCACAATATTCGTGTGTTCACACAACCAATACTGCATCACAACCAAACAGGCAACCAAAAAAACATTTCAGTTTCAACCACCATAAGCCTTTCCAGCAAAACACAAATTTCTGTTATCAACCAACCAAACAACCAACATAGAAACAGTTCACTTACCGTTAGAGCAACTACGCATCCAGTAACTTTCTCCGGTTTTCTATGAAAGTCCCTCACCGAACACATTAACATGTTACGTACAGCTGCACTCCAATCATACAATTTCATGCCGTCAAAGTTGTCCACATACCGTATCAAAGTCCAACTAATAGTCTCTCCGGACGTTGCGAAAAACAACTTCCCACAAACATACAGACAAAGGAACTTGGCCGTATCTTCATGATCACGTGGCGTGTCCCCAACATATGCCTCCATCAGCAATTCCTTCACAAGTTTTGCAGTAATCCTACTACTACCCGGACACCTTCGCTGGACAAAATCAGATGCAGGTCTTGGTCGTGGCGTCATGTCAAGGAAAGCATTGCCACCTTGCAACCCAAACAGCAGCTTCACATCGTCCACCGTCAAGTCAACTCCACGTCCACCAAGAACAAACTTCCCTTCACGAACGTTGTACGCCTTCACGATGCGCACAATGAGATCATCACCTTTTCGGAACTCCGTGTGATCGAGTTGGTTCGTTAATATAGCGTCAAACATTATCCAAAACGGTGTTGTCCTCAAGTAGGCCAGGTGTACTTCCCTCAACTTCACTGCGTAAACCAGCTTAATTATCCCAGCTATGTTAGACTGGAAATTCAACCTTGTTCTTGCTGCCTTCCTAGGGGACCTGCTGACAACATTAGGCTTCTTGAACAGGACTCGTCCGGCAATGTTCACACCAGCTTTTCTTTTCGCTGACATGGCTAAAGCCTCTTGCTTTTTACGTTCACAGTAACGTTTCCATCGGCTCCCCCCAGAAATACCCCCTGCAGTTCCACAATGTCAAACAAAAATACTCACAACTTCAGAAACGCAAGGAGGACTTAAACAATTTGCAACCACAAACAATAACAACCCCCTAATAACACCATGAAAAAATACAGTTACTTAAATAACTCATGCTATAACAACTACACAACAACACAATCAGACAAATCAGCCCACACACATTACCAACTAGTCAACCAACCACATCACCTAAAAATCAAAATAACAAGTAAAACCTGACTGGTCCCCACACCCTCCCCCTACCATATAGTCAGCCCATTCCACACCCAGGTACATGCGGTCCCCCCACACAAAACCCTAATCACTCGACATTATAACCCACCACCCTACAACCTATCCTTTTCGCAAACGTACCCTGCAACAAAAGGTGTGTACGTAGCAAGTAGCAGAAACAGAGGGATTCATAGCACAATCCACATCACCCGACATCATACAATATTCTGGGCCTACATGTCCAGTATAACAAAAGACACATTACAGAACCAAACATCTCAGAAACAAAACAAACACTTACATATTCAGAAACACGAAACGGTATATAACAAAATACAACAAAAACGTACATCTTCATATCGTATTTGATATTCCCAAAAACACAATCCAACAAACCCCCAAAAACACAATCCAACAAACCCCCAAAAACAAAACCCTAACCACGTCATATCGAAACCCTAGAATTTACATACTAACCGAAACAATAAACAACTCACCTGTATCAGACATCTGAATACTTTTTTCGTTTCCACCGCAAATGAAAACTTCTGTGCAATCTGGACTGTTCACAGAGCCTCAACGAAAATACTAGGGTTCTACGGCACCGCGAGTAAACGATTTCCAACCCTAATGCTTCTTATACGCACAGAAATATTGCGTCAAACTTGCCTAAATCTGTGAATGTGGGTACCGCAATCACTGCAATTTGAAATTCAAATCAAATAAAGGGAACAAATCTGAACAAACTCTTCAGTTCACATCGCAATCGCAACACAAACTCGAACAATCCAGAACCACATCTCAAAATTCCATTTACGAACTTGTTCTGTGGGTCGGGTTGCACGGACTCCATCACTAAAACGGGCGTCTGTGACGAATCACGTGAGTTCACAGCTTACACACACAACACAAATAACAATGCAAACCCGACAACCCGTTTACCCACATCCACAAAAAAGCTACTAGTACCTTTTTATTTGGGACGTGAGACACAATCACACCCAACTCCCACAAAACACGCGCGCCACAAATTCATCCCCTAATTCCACTCTTAATGGCAAATTGGTAAACAAACCCTCAACAGGACTAAATGGTTTTTAAAAAAACAATTAGGATTATATGATCCATAAGATTGAAATATGGGATTTACTGGTCAATTCCCCTTGATTTAATGATTATGAGAGAAAAAATAAAATGATTATGATTTAAATATGACATTTTATTTTTTTCAATAAATCATGGTGTTGCTTCCTCGCATTTTCAAGAAGCAAAAGCAATGCCAAATACTTGTACAACATTCCAATTTGAATTTTGGGAACTTGACTATGTAAGTGTTTGGAAAGTTATTATTTTAGTTGGCTATTTTAGTAGATTAAAATTTTTATATTTGGGAAGATGATTGGATTTTTTTATAGTTGGATGTGATGTTTATGAGAGAAAAAGTGAAATGATTATGAGTTTGATGTGACATTTTTTCTTATTGACTATTTTAGTCTATTTTGTCTTTTAGTACTATTTTAGCCAAAAAAGCTAAAAAGTCTTCTTCCTAAAATTTTAACTTTTTAGCTACTTTAGCCTAGTGAAAAAAATGATGTTTGGGAAGAAAGTTGGTTTTTTTTTTTTAATTCTTTTTTTTATATAGTTAATTTGTTGATTGTGAGAGAAAAAGTAAAATGATTATGATTTGAATATAATATTTTATCTTATTAACTATTTTAATATATTTTATTTTTATTAACTATTTTAACCTCTAACCTTCTTTCCAAACGGGGCAAATACAAATAAATTGTTTCCCATTTTATATGTCACCGCTGCGTTACTAACACACAGATAACTCATAAAATAATAATTCAATTTATGATATACAAATGTAACTATTATAGCATTATTATTCCAAATTTGTCATGAGAACTAGATTTGTTTGAATGAAACTAATTCCATTAAATTATTGCCGCTAAAAAATTAATAATGTTACACTCGAAATCATTTTTGTGTGAGTGATTTTCTGACCACACTGCCCGCTTAGTAACCAGCTGGAGAGCCCGGCAGAATAGATGGCACCTGTCTAACCTGCAACAGAAAGAGAAGACTCCGGTGGTGGTTCGCCACCCGGGGGTACTCCGACGATCAAGTCAGTACTCAATATCTCTCAAAGATAAATCAATTATTCAACTCACAAGCTTGAGCATAAAAAGCATACCTTAGACCCATAGGGTGCCTCTCTTTTATAGCCAATACAATCCTAGTCCTAATAGGAGCCTGGCCCTAATGGACTTAGGATTACTACTAATCTGGGACTCCCAGTGAGATCAGGATAAACTCTCTAAGAGTCTTATCTTTATCCAAACTAAAGTCTTCTCCCAATCTAGGACTCTTGTCCATATCCAGGTTGAGTTCCCTCTTCATTCTAGGACTCTTGTCCCTTATCCGCTTATCTCGGATTCCGATATCTTCGGAGGCAACCTCGGCCTAGCCAAGATGACCTCGGCACAATGACCAAGACACGTGGCACTTCGGCTGACACGTCGGCGTCACCTTGCCACGTGTTGGTACTCAGAAAATATATCCCCACAACTGCCCCTAGGTTATATTACCTCGGCATTCTGAGGTGATGGAACCTACACTGTTCGTTCATCTGTGCCCCTCTGTCCGAGATCAAACTCGCCGACCTCAAAGTTCCCTGGACCTTACTGTCCACTTGTGTCAAGTATCAAGATTCATGCCTTCCAGGCTACTTGAGATCGCACCTCCTAACCGAGGTTTATGGTTCCATCAATTCGTAAACTCCAAAAAGCTTTGCAACTGCTTTGCTCACATTCTCCGGTGGGTTCCTGACTTCCAGTCATCTTTTTGACTCCGGCGATCTTCATATCGGCGTTCATTTCTCTTGGTAGGTTCATAAACTCTTTTATTAAGATCAATCTTTCATAACTCTTCTGAATCTGTTTACTTGCCCTCTGTTGTCTTCTATTTTCGTCTGTTTTCAAGTTTTGAATTGTTTGAATGCCTGGCACTGTTCTTGTCATATCCGCTTTCTGTTGCTAGTATCGTGTCTGGGTCATTTACTTTCTTGTTCTTCACATACTTACTTAGTGCCTGTGTCTTTTTTTAGATTTTTGCTTTCAATCCTTGCCTTCAAAACTCCAAGGTGCCAATCGCCGAGAAGAGCTTTGATCAAACTCTTTAGGAGATTGATGCTGAGCTCGTGGCTGAGAAGGCTGCTGAGAAGTTCTTTCCAGCTGTCTTCTGGGGGTGAGACGCAACCTGCCGCTGATGCCGAGCAGTTTGCTTCCTTCTTGAAATTGATGCCGAGGTAACGGTAGAGAAGCTCCTCCAACTGACTGCTGAGGCTGAACCATCGTCGTTCATCGAAGCAGATCAGTCCGACGTTCTTACTTTCAGTCCTTAGTTCTTTAAGGTCTTCATTTTTGTGTCTGCCAACCTTCTCAGCTCTTAACAAGCTAGTTGGTCATCTCGGATGATCATATCTCGGAAACGTCTTTCAGTGTTATCTCGGCTATACCAAACTTGTAAATTGTTTCAAATTTCAACAAGTGGTAGACTTCTTAATCTTTGGTTAACTCATCTTGTAATTTGCTCAAAAATTTCAACAAGTGTAAACATTCCTTGCTCCTTAATTATCATTCCTTCCCCCTGCATCTTCTCCCTGCCCCCTAATGTGAACATAAGTTGCACTTAGGATCACATTAGGGAAGTTGGCTTCGTGCCGTAGTCACAGACCTGATGTGTTCTTCTTTCGCCGATGTATTAAAACTTCTGGTATTTAATTCGCCCCCTTTAGACCCTCTTTCTCTTGGCCTTTGCAAACTATCATCGCTGTTTCTTGAAGCATTTATTCCTTTCACAATTCTAGTCACCACTTCTGGCGTGCACTTAGTGGTTCTGTTCTAATCAAAACGATGTTTGACTCCGGCGAATCTTTTGCCGACATTTAACTTTGTGCACTCTTTAACTTGTAAATTCTCTCAGAATTTCAACAAGTGTTAACATCATTCGTTTTAACTTCGGTTAAACATCATCTCGACTTAACTTCGGTTTAAGCATCATCTCCGTTTAACTTCGGTTAAACATCATCTCGGCTTAACTTCGGTTAAGCATCACCTCAGCTTAACTTCGGTTAAACATCATCTCGGCTTAACTTCGGTTAAGCATCACCTCAGTTTAACTTCGGTTAAACATCATCTCGGCTTAACTTCGGTTAAGCATCACCTCAGTTTAACTTCGGTTAAACGTCATCTCGGTTTTTGAGATTTTTCCTTTTTTGTCGCTTGTACTCTTGTACCTTCTTGTTTTTTAGACAATGTAAGCTCTGCATATGGCCGATGTGCCTCCTTGTTCTTGAATGTCTAATTTAACTTTCCTTCTCTGAATGCTTGTGCCTTTGTCTTTTCTTGACTGCCTTTGCATGATTCTATACTTAGAATATTTTGCGTGATTTACATAATTCTTCCTTTGCACAATCTTCTCGGGGTTACATACCTCGGGTATAATAACTGCAACTTTTACTTCGGCAAGATATTGACCTGCAATCTTTTCATAAATTTCAACAAGTATAAAACATATACTTTTCAATGTAAACTTTGCAAACTTTTCTCAAGTTTCAATAAATATGTAAACAGTAACTTCACTCTAACCTACTTGTAAATTGCTACAAATTTCAACAAGGACTAACATATACAGTAAACTTTTCTCAAGTTATAACAAGTGTTAAACAGTGATTTACTTGTAAATTGCTACAAATTTCAACAAGGGTTTAAACAATATACTTAGCTTTTACCTCAACCTGTAAATTGCTGCAAATTTCAACAGATGATCATATGTTGGCTTAACTTCAACTTGTAAATTGCTACAAATTTCAACAAGCGAAGAGAAACAGTAATCTCGGCTTAACTCCCACTTGTAAATTGCTACAAATTTCAACAAGTGGTAAACTTTGTATCGGTTTGACCAACTTGTAAATTGCTACAAATTTCAACAAGTGGTAAACTTTGTATCGGTTGGACCAACTTGTAAATTGCTACAAATTTCAACAAGTGGTAAATAAGGAATAATCTCGGCTTAACTTCGGTTAAGCATCTTCTAGGATTCAAGCCAGGGTTTTCAACCCGGCCAGCTTTAGTCTGATCTTGTGTGTTTTCTTTTTATCCTCTGGAATCTTAGATCTGCTCGTTGTGCTCTCTCTCTTCTCGGACTTAAGCGCCGAGATCTTGTCTGTTGGAATCTTGGATTTGCTCACTCAGGCTGAGCTCTCGTCTTTTCGGGCCTACTCATCTAGGCCGAGATCATGTCTTCTCAGATCCGGGATCTAGAATCCAAGATCTGCTCACTCAGGTTGAGCTCTTCTATACTTGAATGTTATCTCCTTGGGAGCGCTCATGCCCCCTGTGTTTGCATCCCTTCTGGAAGGGTCTTCGTTCCTCCGCAGGTATCTATCCTTCCATACCTGGAGGTCATCTTCGTTGTAGTATCCGCTTTGATCTGTTGTCTTTGGTGCGTCACCTTCCTGGCCGGCGTCTTTCACTTCGTGACTCTAGTCACGAGTTTCTGTGTTGCGGTCGTCCCCTTCAACGTCAAGGTCGATAGGTCTCCTACTCCCAGCAGGAGTGTTGTCTTCAATCTGATCCTTCTGTCCGTTATTGGCCATCTATTCTTCTTTCTTTCCCACAGACGGCGCCAAATTGTGTGAGTGATTTTCTGACCACACTGCCCGCTTAGTAACCAGCTGGAGAGCATTGGCAGAATAGATGGCACCTGTCTAACTTGCAACAGAAAGAGAAGACTCCGGTGGTGGTTCGCCACCCGGGGGTACTCCGACGATCAAGTCAATACTCAATATCTCTCAAAGATAAATCAATTATTCAACTCACAAGCTTGAGCATAAAAAGCATACCTTAGACCCATAGGGGTGCCTCTCTTTTATAGCCAATACAATCCTAGTCCTAATAGGAGCCTGGCCCTAATGGACTTAGGATTACTACTAATCTGGGACTCCCAGTGGGATCAGGATAAACTCTCTAAGAGTCTTATCTTTACCCAAACTGAAGTCTTCTCCCAATCTAGGACTCTTGTCCATATCCAGGTTGAGTTCCCTCTTCATTCTAGGACTCTTGTCCCTTATCCGCTTATCTCGGATTCCGATATCTTCGGAGGCAACCTCGGCCTAGCCGAGATGACCTCGGCACAATGACCAAGACACGTGGCACCTCGGCTGACACGTCGGCGTCACCTTGCCACGTGTTGGTACTCAGAAAATATATCCCCACAATTTTCTATCATATTTTACTTAAGATTGTTTTTTTTTTGGGAGATAAATTATAAATATACTCCCTGGACTTTGATTAACATTACATTCCACCTCATGAGATTTCTGATTTCATAACAAATCGCTCCATTTATTAATAAATCATTAAGTCAATTAATAATTTTTAATAATGTTAGAAATATGTTTCAATTAATAATTTACGTAATTTTATTATTATATAGGAGAACAATTATGAATTTCATTTTTTTAATTAATTTTGTTAAATAAAAAATACTAACAATGAGGTATTTATAATTTTTCAAACCACATGGACAATTTGTACTTTAAAGAAACCTTAGGGGGATGTATTTGTAATTTACTTTTTTTTTTAAATTGGCCATCTAACTTGTCAATTTGAGAGAGTATTTGGCCTTGATACACTCAATTTGGGGTCTACCTTAGTGATTCAAACCATTCACTTTTTAAGTAAGTAGAATATTTATGTAAAAAATTAAGATTATTGGATAGTAGTAACTATGTAGTCATTTGGCATGTGGGTTTGGATTAGGTTGGGGCTATTTTAGTTATAAAAAGACAAAATAGGTTTTTTAACCTAGATTAAAAGTTATCATATCCAAATCATAATTATTATATATTTTCTTTTACAAAAGTAAAAATAAATAAAAAGGCCCAATCTTAGTCAAAAAGTCAAAAAGCTAACTTGCATCCCAAATGAAACCTATTTGAATCACAATTGTTTTAAAAAAATAGACAATAATTATAAGAGTAGCTATTCATTTTTTATAATATAAATATCATTCAAAAATACAATTATCTATGTCCGATTATGTTAATTTTTTATATGAATTTCTATTCAACGAGTTCTAAAATAAGAAGTTAAAGATTTAGATTACCGAAATTGACTCCAAAAGGGCCTATTAAATCCAAACGCTTTTTCAAATTAAAACGATCAACATGAGATAGTCTAAACTTTTTATTAATACCTAATGTGCTACATCCACAACTATTGGTGATGAGTTTTATATGAGTCTCATTAATATCCAACATTTATATGAACGTGCCGTATTAAGTAAATAAAATGAGATAAAAAGAAAGAACAGTTATGTATCATTTGTTGTTTTACGTTTTTATATTATCAGATTACATATTATTTATTTTTACTAATTAATGAATAATTATTTCAAAACAATAAAACCAATCATAAGTACACAAGAAGTAGGTTACTTAAAATGGTGATAAAAATTGATAACACATAATATTTGCTTTAAAAAAATATAATAAATGTAGCATATGATGAAATTTAGGATCTCTTATAGTGCTTTTATTTTAGGAAATTGCATTCTAATAAATTGTGCCAAATAGTTCTAAAAAATAAATAAATTGGACAAAAGAGGAGCTTTCATAATTTTCTATTGAGACACATCAGTGATTGTCAAAAATATATATTTATAAAAAAATAATATAAATATTAATAATTAAAATTATAAACTTTTTCAATTAGATGGCTAGTGGTTGAATGAATCAGTTGGAAAATATATCAATTATGATAATTGTTAGACTTATTTATTTTAATAATTTATTTAATTATGTTTTAATTTATTTGAAAGAGAAAAATAGAATCCAAAATTTATTTTGATGATTTATGTAGTTATATTTTAATCAAAATTTATTTTGATGATTTATTTGAAAGAGAAAAATATAATCCAAATTTATTTTGTTCCATTATTTATCACCTAAACTTTTATCCTAAATGTCACTACAACAAAAAGTGCCTATAACCACGTTGGTTGGACAACATTTTTTGAAAAACGCCGTGGAACACATTAAACACGCGTTATCCTCTCTTA
Organism: Camellia japonica; assembly: GCA_030407325.1. Lineage (NCBI taxonomy): Eukaryota > Viridiplantae > Streptophyta > Magnoliopsida > Ericales > Theaceae > Camellia > Camellia japonica. The sequence continues at coordinate 129,122,534 of JAPPVO010000029.1, read as the reverse complement.
TAAACATATTAGCAAAATTAAAAGACGCGTTATCCTCTCTTATAAACACGCGTTCCACTTATATAACGGTGCTCCGTCTCCTCAGTCTCCATTTCTCTTTCCGTCATTTTGTTTTCTCTCTCTTTATCGTTTTCTCTCGCTGTCCTAGATCTAGGGTTTTATGTGTCTTTCCTCATTGTCCTAGATCTAGTGTTTTTTTTGTGTCTCTCTCTTATCGTTTTCTCTCACTGTCCTAGATCTGGGGTTTTCTGTGTCTTTTCTCATTCTCCTTGAGAGATTCACTAGGTTCGATTTCGATTATTTGTTTAGATCTAATTCTAAATCCATCGATTCTTGAATCGATTTGGTTGAAATTTCTTGACAATATTTTGTTTTTCTTGATTCTTATTCTGATAATTTTGTAGAGGAAGATAGACCAGTTAAGTGAAGAAGGATCGAGATCATCGGGATCAAGATAGGGATCGGGACCGAGATCGGTCGAGTCCGAGCAATAGGAGGAGATAAGATAGGTTGATTCACGGGAGTAATAGAGAAGATGGTGGTGAGGACAGTTCAGAGGAGAGCGTGAATGATGAGGAGGACGATGACGATGACAATGACAATGGAGTTGCCGACACAGCCGGCGGTGGTGGTGCGGTGAGGATGTTGCCGCCTAATCCAACGGCGTCAATGTCGTCTTCATTGCCGAACCACCACCATCAGCACCGGAAGAGCTTTCCTCTGCAACTACAAAATCGTTCTCACCAGTACCTGGTTGGAAACCAGCTGATGAAATGATAGGCTTTTCTATTCCAAGAAAACTCGAACATGTGTGGATTAGACTATGTTCTGAATCGCCTATTTTGTATTGAGAGATTGGGAAATTTTGCTAATCTGTTGTTTTTTTTTTGTTTTTTTTGTTTTTTTTACAAACTGGTATAGCGGTATCTTGATAAGTGAATTTATCATTCACTGATGATAATCTGGTGCTTCCTGAAACCAGTTATAAATGTCAATCATTAGATTGAGTGGGTTGTTATCTCTTAATCTATACCTGCTCTGTCGTGGTCTGATACATTTCATCCTTTTCCTTTTTGTTTCCTAATCTCTCATTTGTCCTCACTCTGTCATGATTGATTATTTACTACAAACATCTATTTGGTTTTCATTCTCCATTTTTTCATTTTGTAATCCATGTTTAATAATGAGCTAAAGGGGAATCTATTTCTTCCTGGTTATTTCTGCTAGTGATGTGTATCGGATCTCTTTTAACCTCCCATCTGTAGCTGTATTCCTTGAAAACCCATGTTTATTGTTTTGGATGCATTAATTTTTGTCAAAGAATCTCAAGTTAGTCCACAAAAGTCTCTTTTTGGTACTTTTAGTTAGTTTATAAAAGTCTCTTTTGCTTGCTGTGTGACTGGTGCCCTTTTCCTCCAGTCTTCTCTTCTTAGAAAACCAAAATTGGATTAAGCAAACCCCTTTATATGATTCAGGCTTTTCGCCGGTTATGTGCTTGATTTAGCAAATGCCTTTTTTTTTTTATCTTTCTTGTTGTTCTAATTTACTGTTTAAATACTCATGTTCAAAGTAATTTTTGTTAGATAAGGTTTATGCATTGCAATTTGCTTAGAAATTTTACAATGATTGATGAGAACTCTACTGGGTATCCCATGTTGTATACAACTTGGCAACTTACTGTAATGATGTAACATATTCCATAACATGTGCACAAATTAGATGCTTAAACATTGCTAGGGCTAGCTTCTTGGCTGCCTGCACCCATTGATAAATGTGACCTGGTTTATGAGTTGAGGATTTACATCCTCCATCAAGTAGCTACAATTGAGTAGATGAATTGTGTTTTCTGCGTAAACTCTTGATTAGAAATATTAGAGTTGGGCATTGGACCATCGAAATCAGGCTTATTTGGCCTGGAAAACATTGCGCCATGAATCCAAGTTAATCATCTATTGCCCTCAATAATAATGCAACGGAAGTGTTGACTTTCATTTTCTGTTTTCTTATATGCCTTTATTTCATATTTTTGTAATGTTGTTTCAGCTTGAAGTAATCTTTCAGATGCATTGGAATGGTTTTTTTTTCTTCTTCTTCTTCTTCTTTCCCTTCTCTCTACTAAGAAGAACTAACTGGTTCCGTTTTAACATGGTTTCAATTGTAGGTATACTTCAAAGATGCTTTTAGCTGCAATTGATGAACACCATAGGGGAACTTATGATTTCATTTATCTACCCATTGATTTTAAGGCAAGTGAATTTTCACCTCAGAGAAGAGCTTTTATATAAGTAGAGGAGCATTTTTATTTTATTTATTTATTTTCGACATTCATTCATAGAATAATTATTTTCCTTTCCTTTTTGCTGCATAACAAACGCAATGTGGGTTGATTTTAGTTTTTGGCCTCTTGGATAAACCTTTGTTTGTCTTCTTCTTCTTTTTCTTGTGCAGTTTGATGCCACCACTTCCTTTAGAAATGGAGCAAGATGAATCTAGTCCATATCTACAACAAATTAGCTCTCCTAATAACTCAACAATGGGATTTTCTGGTATGAGTACTGCCAGTGAGATACACTGTTCATTAGAAATTGATTTAAAAGAAGGCTTTGTGTTACTTTTGCCTTACAATAATTATTCTACAGGACCAATTTCACATGGGGGAATCACATCTTCAGGCATGGATAATGGAACTATTTCAGGGGTACACACTGCAATCCAATCACCTATTAGTCCCTCCATGGAAAGAGTGTTCCATCATGGGATCTCATCTAGCATTCCTAACAGTTTACCCTCTCTGGTGAGAGTTAAATTACTTAGCAATCAATCCGGCCTCCCTGAGCCTGCCCTTTCACCAGGCCAGCCAAAAATTGAATTCCAGGGAACACCCAATTTTCATCCTCATTCACTTCCAGAGTATCAGGATGGTTTAATTAATGGTGCTCCTTGTAATTCCCCAGGCATGGCTGCAAATATTAGTGCCAGTCCATCTGAAAGAATTGAGAATCGCCAGTTTTGTAGAGTAAGCTCAAATGGGCATCCACTTGAACTGAATGATACTGGTAAGTGCATTTAGATAACAAGGTGACATTGTTTTCTTTTATGCGTGTCAAATAAATTTTCTGTATTTTTAGTGGCTGGTCAAGCCATGCCGTACTAGTAATGTTAAGTTTTTTTGGTGAAATACTGTGTACAAGAAAGTGAAAAGAAAAAGATTTGTACAGTGACTCATGTAACAAGTGGGTTGTGCGTATTGTTTGATTTTCTAATATTCTAATTATGTGTTTCTTAGTTTTTGGTTCCTTTAGAAATGGGAGCTGTTCACCTGGATATCATTATATTTGGAGTAATTCAAATAATCCCCCTCAGCCTCGAGGCATGATTTGGCCCAATGCGGTTTGCACTACTCAACCCCCTCCACGGTTGCATGCATTTCCCAGAGCATCGTCTCATATGATGAACACACTTTTACCCATGAATAACCACCATGTTGGATCAGCACCGTCTGTGAATCCTTCTCTCTGGGAAAGGCGACACACCTATTCTGGGGAATCCCCCAATGTTTCTGACCTTTCGATTCCCTTCCAAAATGTTGATCTGCACTCCCCTCATCAGGGGTGCCTGATGTTTCCTGGCGGAGGCCAAATGATTCCCATGATGAGTCCATTCGATTCTCCTAATGAACAGGCTAGAAGCTGTAGAAATGAAGGCAATTCTAACCAGGCTGACAACAAGAAACAGTTTGAACTTGACATTGACCGCATAATGCGAAGGGAAGACAACTGGACAACACTTATGATAAAGAACATTCCTAACAAGTATGCAATACTTTACTGACCATAAATTCTTTGAAATTAATTATTTGTCAAAATTTAAGCTGCAAATCGATAACACCATCAAAATTGAAGTCCATATTTCTTTCGAAGATGTTCTCTTTTATGTCAACAGTTTACAAGCAGTTCTAAATGTATTTTTGTAATTTTCTGCCTATGTTCTACTAATTGTTTGGGGAAATCTGCTGTGTACGGCAATGCAGACAAGAAAGCAACATATCTGGAGGGACAAGGCCACCAACAATATCTGCACTACTCAGGTAGAAGATTGTTTTGTATCTTATTTATGTTAAAAATAGTTGTTGCTTATGTTCTACTAGTTGTTGCTTGTATGTAAAATGATTCTCCCTGCAATATGCTTCATAGCATACATCAGACAAGAAATTGATGATATGCTGAGAAATTAACTATTTATGTGAATACAGACATTTAATTTCTCTTATTTTTTGTGGGTATTTGCTAAGCTTCTAATTTTAATAAAATTTGTTTCATTTACAGATCCATTCCTATATCCTGATAAAGTATGTTGGTCAAAGAAGTTGCCTTCATTCCAAGAGGTAATAGTCTTTTATTTCCCCTCGATCGAGATTTGTTATTATTTTTTATTTAAATTTTAATATTTTTTTGGGTGTCATACATGATAGATGAGTTATTTGTGTGAAGGAACTCATGTTGATTTCTTTACTAGTGACAATAAATTTTTATAGAGTATATTAGTGGCAATAGTTTTTTTAATGTATCATGTTAAGCCTTTTTATCGTTATTGTACTTTCCTTCTAAGTTCTACCTTTTCTGTTTTGGGTTTTGTTCACCACACCTTCATTTTTCCACAATATCAGTCTTCTTTCTCATAAATCATAAGTATTGAGATACTACCTTTTCTTGTACATTTTCAAATTAAAACTATAGTTTCAGCTTGTTATTTTTCTCATCTTATTACATAACATCAAAATGAAACCAAATTAGGGAAAGACTCCAACCTTGGATAATTACTTAGTGGTATATTTCTTGTACATTTTCTAAAGCTTTTGATATATTTTGTTTGATATTTCATTTATTCTTTTTTCTTGCATTTTCTTTAATGTTTTGGCCTTAAAAAGTGCAGCTATTCAAGCGATTTTGAGCAGTGAAAAAGAGATGGTAGCCTCTTCAGCTGGTCCTAGCATCATAGTTTTTGTGTTGCTGTAGTTTTATGGTGGAAGTTTGGTGTATAAACAATACTGTTCTTGATTTAGTTGTCCTCAACTCTGTAAACTTCCTTTCATTTTTTTTTCTTTATTTCTACTTCCTATGTCATATGACCTTAGTCTTCAAGTTGAGAACATAAAAATCATTTGTAGTGTTTGATTGATCTTTTTTAGCAAGCATGTCTCTTCAGTTGTTGATGAAGATTGAAACTCAATATGAACCATCTTTTTGTTACAACTGTGGATCTCCTCTAATAGCCCACTACTGTAGTAAATGTAAGCATTAAGCCCTCATAGATACCAGCCTTTTTGCTCTTCTACTGCAAGTTAAAATGGAGAAAAGTAGTGCATGATATGGTGCGCAGAGAATGGAAATATCATTATTTAGGTGTACATATGAAGTCATTGGAAAACAAATCAGGATGTGAAAGTATATTTCAAATTGAAGCGTTGTCTTGAATTATTTCAACTTTCAATTGAAATGTGAATGGAAATATATTATATAGTTGAATTTTGTTTGTGTGTAAAATATTTCAATCTATGCAAAAGTTTTTATTTATCTCTCTCTCTCTCTAACCTCAGTTCTTACTCAGCCTATCTATCAATTCAACTTCTCATTTTAGTCCAACCCATGCTCTGTTTCGTATTCATTCTAAAATTCAAACTGTTTATTTCTTCATAATCCCAATAATAACTTTCTTGAATTTGATTACTTGCTCTGGCTGAAGAGTTGGTGCTTTCGAAGCTGTTTGAAGATGTTTCAAGAACCAGGTGTCCGTTACTACCTCTGCCGCCAACGCAGTACCACCCTTGCATTCACCGAGCAGTTAGTTTCCAATGTATGATCACTCTCTCACTTCTTTGTTTGTTGTGCTTTGGTTGCTTTGAATTATGCATCAGTTTCTGTACTGTGCTTGTTAATAATAACAGAACCATCATAATTCCAATATAAACTTGCAAGATTTGCATGTCTTTGTTGTTAAAGTTGTTCCAATTTTGAGGGTTTTATTTCTTTCATGATGTTATCAAGAAATGCTTAGTGGTAATTAAGGCTTGTTGATTATGGTATTACGAGCAATGGGCGATGGGTTTCTTCATATTCTCGATATTGATTAATATTGATTCTGAATTTTTTTGGAGGTTAGGGTTCTTGATATTCTTGCATTGAAGAACAATATGTGTGTGTGTGTTTTGAACCAATATAATTTCTCAAAGTGCTTCAAGATTGTAATGAAACTGCCCATCATCATCTGATTATGTATTCATGAAACTTCTGTTTTCAATCTGCTACAGGACATAGTGATGGAAGCAGCCTTCTTAACAGATGTGTAAGATGCTCATCTTTAATGCAATTTTTTTTAAAACTTCTTTTTAACGATTTGTTATGAATTCCTTATTAAAGATTAGTGCTAGACACAAATTCTGATCTCTGTTGTAATCAGCAAAACAAATGCAATTTGGATGAATCTTGATCATCATTTTGCTAACCCGATCACAAAATTTAAATTTATGAGGAACAAAAAAAAGGACATATGTTCATATTATATTAATTGCTGGGTTGCATGATGGGTTAGTGATAGATTTTGCAAATTTACTTACTAGGTTACATGACGAATCATTTTTGAGCAATAGCACTTTTAAGATCATCATTTTTTAGTCTTCAACTGATAATGGCATGCTCAATGGCTAATATTTATTGGGTTGATAGTCAATGGCTACTGTAAGAATCTAACTATCCAGTTTATGTTTTTCTGCCTAACTTCTTTCTTATCAGATTGAGTTTGTCTTTTTTTTCTTCTTTTGATTACAGTAAAAAAGGCTTTTATGATCTTGAGAATGACAAAGAATGGAAGGATGATTCAGGCATATATCATCATTTTGCTGAAGAGGATTGGATGACTGGAAGATGAAGTTATTTTCAAAGTTTGGAGAGCACACCCCATTTTTTTTTATATATTAAAATGTAAAAATATTAGTAATATTTATTTATTTATTTTGGTATTGAGTTAACATATTGTGTTTTATTTATTTATTTATTTTTTTTTTACGTTATGGAAAATTGAAAAATGGATACTGCCACATTATGGTATATATTTTGAAGATGGTGATGTTGATGGATAATAGGTTTGCTTTGAACAAAAGTTAAAAACATCATTAATTATGAGTTTTTTTTTTTTCAAAAAAAAAAAGGAGAAAAGGTGGCGTTTTTCATAAAAACGTCGTAAAATATCATCATGATTATGTCATTCTGACGACATTGTTAACAGATGTTAAGAATTAGTGGTGTTTTAAGAAAACGTCGTCCAAATTCTTTAGTGGCATTTTTAAAATGCCACAAAGATAAGACGGCGGCCACATCATCGACGAATTTTTTAAACGTCACTTTATCTTTTTGCGGCGTTTTTTCAGCTTATTGCGGTGTTTTACAAACGCCGCTAATTCTCAATTTTCCTGTAGTGAATGTATTTAATATTTGATTAAATCAGGAGTTCAAATAGCCCAAAACAAAGGTTCAAACAGCATAATACAGTAGCAGGCCAAAAGGTTCAAATGGTTCAAGTGGAAGATATTCAAATTAGTAATGATGGAAGTACAACGGCTATAAACGGCTATAAACGGCTATAAAGGTTCAAAAGGTCAAAAGATTCAAAAGGTTCAAGTAGAAGATATTCAAATTTGTAATGATGGAGTGGAAGATATTCAAATTGGTAATGATGGAAGTACAACGGCTATAAATTCAAATGACTACCACAATTATAAATGGTTATAAATTCAAATTAATACAACGGTTATAATTTTCTTTATATATACCAAAGCCTCTAATGTAAACAAGTTACAAAAAACCTGAAAATATTCTTTGATCTATAATCACTCACATCTATTCTAAAAAATTATACACTGAGCTTTATAGCTTTAAGCTCATCTTTCCTGTGTGAGATTTATAGAAATATCAAAGCTTCATTTTATATATCTATCTTTGAGAGATATTTATTGTAAGCTTTCTTTGAAAGCAAAAATACCATTTCATATTGTAAAAGTGTTGCAAACACTGTGTTCTTGAAATATTGAGAGTGATTGTGAATCACCTAAGATTTATAAGGTTTTGGACTTGTGAAGTCTGTGTAAAATCTGTGGAGGATTGCTCCATTTGTAAAGAGGTTGCTAGCACCTTTGTGAAGCTAGAAAATAGTGGAAAATCTCAAGTGAAGCTTGAGGAGTAGACGTAGGCCGAGTTGAAGCCGAACCACTATAAATTTGTTTGCCTCTCTCTCCCTGATCTCTTTATTTTATTTTAAATTGCCATAGCTATATTTCACATTTTTACTGTGCTAAAATCATTAACTGACATAGTTGTTAAGACACTTGTTTTAATTATTTTTATTTCATTAATTATATTTATCTATTGTGCTAGTCATAATTTTTATTAGGGTATTATTAATTTTAATTGTAAAAACCTAATTCACCCCCCTCTTAGGTTGTCTTTGGATAACAATTGGTATCAGAGCCTAGACTATTGTTTTAGATTTAACCATCTAGGAGTTTCGATCCATAGCAACCTTAGTTGAAGGACAAGCCACAAATAGGCCACCATTGTTTGACGAAAACAACTATAGTCATTGGAAGGATAAGATGACTATATACCTACAAGCCACTGATTATGCCATGTGGATTATTGTCACGAAAGATCCAAAAATTCCTACCAAATTAGTAGACAATATTAGTGTACCTAAAACTGAAGATGAATGTGATGAGAGAGATCATAAATTATTGTAACCCAATACTAAAGCCAAACTCACCCTTATTTGTGGATTAGACTCTAAGGAGTATAATAAAATTTCAAGTTGTGATTCGGCAAAAGAATTTTGGGACAAACTTGAGGTAACGTATGAAGGTACAAACCAAGTGAAGGAATCTCGTATTGATATACTTGTTCATAGTTATGAATTGTTTAAAATGAACTCTGATGAATCTATTTCAAGTATGTTTACTAGATTTACTGAAATTGTAAACTCTTTGAAATCTCTTAGCAAAACTTATACTAACAGTGAGTTGGTAAGAAAAATTCTTAGGTGTTTACCAAAGAATTGGGAAGCAAAGGTCACCGCCATTATAGAAGCCAAAAATCTTTCCACACTTCGATTGGATGAGCTTATGGGTTCCCTTACGACTCATGAGATCACCATGAAAGCACATGAAGATGTTGAAAACAAAAAGAAAAGTTGAATTGTATTCAAAGCCTCATCAAATAAAGAAGAACATGAAAACTCCAGTGAGGATGAAAGCTATGCCATGTTTAGTAGAAATCTCAAAAAGTACTTCAAGAAAAACAATTATGGAAGAAGAAGACTTTTCAAGAAAGAGTACAACAAAGATAACAAGAAAGAGCCTATTATTTGTTATGAGTGCAAAAATCTTGGACATATGAAGATAGATTGTCCAAAATTGAAAAATCATGGAAAATACTACAAAAGAAACGAGAAGGCCATGGTAGCAGCTTGGGGAGAAAGTGAAGATGAAAGCTCAAGTGATGAAATTGAAAATCAAGTAGCCAACTTGTGTCTCATGGTTCTTGAAGATGAAGACTCTACTCAAGATGAGGTAACTACTCTTTATGAAGAACTTGAAAGTTCATTCCATAAACTAAAAGATGAATTTAGAAAAGTTTGTGCCAAAAATAATGTGTTAAAAAAATCTGTTGCATTTTTATCTAGTAATGTAGAAGAATTAAAGAAAGAAAAAATTGTTTTGAAAAATGATTTTGACACCATCTCTAATGAGAAAACTGCTTTAAAAAACAATGTTGATGATTTAACAAAAACACTTGAAAATTTTGTAAAAGGTAGAAATAATCTCAACATGCTTCTTGGAAATCAAAGATGTGTTTTCGATAAAGCGGGCATTGGATATGACCCTATTAAGAAACAAAAGAATCTCAATATAATTTTTGAAAAGGCACCTCTCATGACACACCCTCATATTACTTGTCATTATTGTAGAAAGAAATGCCATTATATATCTTATTGTCCATTCAAAAAGAATATGAACATGAGAATTAAAAAGATTTGGATTATTAAGTGATCTAACAAAACTAACCAAGAAGGACCCAAGAAACTATAGGTACCAAAAACCAACACTTGATTGTCATCTAGTAGGTTTGCCTTAAGTCCAAAGCTAAAGAAGGGAAGTGATACATTGGTAGTGGATGTTCCAGACACATGACCAGAGATAAATATTTTTGTACTACACTGTCATCCAAAGATGGAGGCCTTGTTATTTTTGGAGACAACAAGAAAGGAAAAATCATCGGTATTGGTATCATCGGTATTTCTCCTAACCCTTCTATTGAAAATGTTTTACTTGTTGATGGACTTAAGCATAACCTACTTAGTATTAGTCAATTATATGATAAAGGTAATGAAGTTATTTTTGATAAATTACATTGCACAATTGAAAGCACAAATGATCATAAAGCTTTATTCGTTGGTAATCGCCATAATAATGTTTATGTTTTTCATCTTAATGATCTCTATGCTAGTGATGTTAAATGTTTATATGTTAATAATGAAAATAGTTGGTTATGGCATAGAAGACTTGGTCATGCTCATATGGATTTAATTGCTAAACTTTTGAGAAATGATTTGGTCATTGAACTTCCAAAAATTAAATTTGAAAAAGATCATCTTTGTAGTGCTTGTCAACAAGGAAAACAAACTAAAACATCGTTTAAATCAAAATCTCATATTTCCACAACTAGACCTTTACAACTATTGCATATGAATTTATTTGGTCCTTCAAGGACATTTAGTCTAGGTGGTAAGCATTATTATCTTATTATAGTTGATGATTATTCAAGATTTACATGAGTTATGTTTTTAGCACACAAAGATGAAACATTTTTTTCTTTTACAAAACTCTGTCGTAGAATTCAAAATGAAAAAGGCTGTCTTATTACTAATATTCTAACCAACCATGGTAGAGAACTTGAAAATGAGAAATTTGAATTGTTTTGAGATGAGCATGATGGGAGAGCTAAATTATTTCCTTGGGCTTCAAATCAAACAATGTAAGGAATGAATTTTTATCAACCAAGCTAAGTACACAAAAGAACTACCCAAAAAGTTTGGTATGTATGATTCAAAAATAGCTGGAACACCTATGAGCACATCCATTAAGCTAGACAAGGATGAAAAAGGTAAGTTCATTGATCAAACAAAATATCGAGTTATGATCGGCTCGCTTCTTTATTTAACTACAAGTAGACCCGATATTATGTTTAGTGTTTGTATGTATGCTAGATATCAATCAAATCCTAAGGAATCACATCTCAGTACTGTTAAAAGAATTTTTAGATATCTTGTTGACACTCAAAATTTGGGACTGTTTTATCCTAGAGGTGTTGCATTTGATTTAATTAATTACTCGGATGCCGACTTTTCCGGTTGCAAACTTGATAGAAAAAGTACCAGTGGCACTTGTCACTTTCTTGGTAACTCATTAGTATCTTGGTTTAGCAAAAAGCAAAATTCTGTTACTTTATCAAACGGCCGAAGCTGAATATATAGCTTTCGGAAGTTGTTGTGCTCAAATACTTTGGATGAAACAACAATTAGAGGACTTTGATTTGCATTATGATCATATCCCTATTAAATGTGATAATGCTAGTGCTATCAATTTAAGCAAAAATCCGGTTCAACACTCATGAACAAAACATATTGAAATTTGACATCATTTTTTAAGAGATCATATTCAAAAAGGGGATATTATACTTGAATTTGTAAACACTGACAAGCAATTGGCGGATATTTTCACAAAACCCCTAAGCGAGGATCGCTTCAATTTTATTCGTGGCGAGCTTGGAATGTCGATTCTACTTAAAAAGTTTTGTTATGACTGTGAAACTTGAATTTTTGTTAAAATGATATATGTGTATTGCTACATTGATATGGAAACATTTATATCAGTTGAATGCTCTCAAGTCCTTTATACATTTATTCTCCTTAACAGTTTGCTATTCTCAACTGAGTAAATTTTTTTTGGGTTCTGCATCTTACATCTTGAGGTAAAATTAACTTTGCATACATTGATTTTTTTAAACCCTCATGGTATTTTTTTTTTTACATTACCCTTCCAGCAACACCAACGTCTCATTAAGTTTAATTTCTGCTGGTATTATTTTTATTTTTTTTATTTTTCTATTAGGCTTAATTTTTTTTTTCTCATTATTATTTTTTGTTTGGACTTAATTTTCTTATTTTTTTTCTGCTTTTTAATTTCATTTTTCAGTACTTAACCATAAAAACAAAAACAAATCAAAATACAAATATTTACATAAAAAAAACACCCTTTATTTATTTTTATTTTTTTTACAGTTACACGCCAATCAAAATAAACATACAAAAAAAAAAACCCTTCATTTTTTTCCGGCCATATGCCGATCTTACTTACTGGCCTCTTCTATCGTTTTCTTCTTCTTTTTATCACCTTGGGCGACCCTTGACGCCTCTGCCCCCGTGCTTTCGTTGAGAGCGACGACTCCCCATTGACTATCAAAGGCCAAGAACGACGTTGCTCTAAATCGGGCCATGGAGGTGGTCTTCCGTTTAAGCTCTTTATTTTCGGCCTTCAGTGCACCTATCTTTGCTCGCGCATCCTTGTACATGCGCTGGAGCAAAGCGAGTTGGGCGTTAACCTGATGGAGCTCACTTGTCCTGTTCTGCAATCGGTGTGCCAATTTTGTGACTGCAGTCACCGTCTCCATACAGGACGTCAGTGTAAAATGATTGGCTTCAATGTCTGATTGAGCTGCCATTATTTGCTCAATCGACATTATAGGAAGGTTGGGAAGAGTGGGAGCCAGGGCACTCGGCCCAGCAGCGCTTACGAGATCATTCAGGTCTGGAAAGAGAGTAAGGGGACGGGACGAGGCCATGTAGTAGGAGAGAGAGATGTAATCGAAATGAGAGTGGTTTTTGGTATAACCTTTCTGCTCTGCTCTGCTCAGTCTCTTTGTTCTATCTCTCTCACGAAGCCAATGAGGAAGAAAAAGGCGAAGAGAATGATTAAGAAAAAGACAGAGGAGAAGACGACAAGAGGGAGAGAGAGCCGAGGCAGCTGATTGACTGATTGACCCGTCTCGCTTTTGTCGGTCGGCTGACGCAAAAGCAAGGACGCGCGTCCGACGTGATTTTTGACGAAAAAAAAGGAAACGCGGGCGAATCTTTTATATATATGTATATATATGTTTTGATTCTCTATTTTTTGAAGCCATTTATCACTCTTATTTTCCTCCTCCTCCTCCAGTTTCTGACCCATGCTTTCCTTTTGATAATGTCACTGAGGGAAAAATTATATGATGTTATGTATTATGGTATTATTTTCAAATTATGGTATTATTTGAAAACTAATCTAATGATTATGTATTTGTAGTTTGATATCTTAATCTTATATCATGTTATTGATTAAAGCTTATTTATTACACATGTGCTAACCTATGTATTTAGAAATGAATTTAGGGAACATTACTTGAGGGGAAGCCCTTGTTACTCCCAAATCAAATCAAAACATCATTGTGTGCCATCATCAAAAAGAGGGAGATTATTAGACTTATTTATTTTGATGATTTATTTAATTATGTTTTAATTTATTTGAAAGAAAAAAATAGAATCCAAAATTTATTTTGATGATTTATTTAATTATATTTTAATCAAAATTTATTTTGATGATTTATTTGAAAGAGAAAAATATAATCCAAATTTATTTTATCCCATTATTTATCACTTAAACCTTTATCCTAAATGTTGTTAGAATGTATTTAATATTTGATTAAATCAGGAGTTCAAACAGCCCAAAGCAAAGGTTCAAACAGCCTAACACAGGAGCAGGCCAAAAGGTTCAAAAGGTTCAAGTGGAAGATATTCAAATTAGTAATGATGGAAGTATAACGGCTATAAATGGCTATAAAGGTTCAAAAGGCCAAAAGGTTCAAGTGGAAGATATTCAAATTTGTAATGACGGAGTGGACGATATTCAAATTGGTAATGATGGAAGTACAACGACTATAAACGGCTATAAATTCAAATGACTACAACGACTATGAACAGCTATAAATTCAAACGAATACAACGGCTATAAACGGCTATAATTTTCTTTATATATACCAAAACTTCTAATGTAAACAAGTTACAAAAAACTTGAAAATATTCTTTGATCTATAATCACTCACATCTATTTTCAGAAATTATACATTGAGCTTTATAGCTTTAAGCCCATCTTTCTTGTGCGAGATTTACAGAAAAATCAAAACTTCATTTTATGTATCTATCTTTGAGAGATATTTGTTGTAAGCTTTTTTTGAAAGCAAAAATACCATTTCATATTGTAAAAGTATTGCAAGCACTGTATTCTTGAAATCTTGAGAGTGATTGTGAATCACCTAAGATTTACAAGGGTTTGGACTTATGAAGTCTGTGTAAAATCTGTGGAGGATTGCTCCATTTGTAAAGAGGTTGCTAGCACTTCTGTGAAGCTAGAAGATAGTGGAAAATCTTAAGTGAAACTTGAGGAGTGGACGTAGGCAGAGTTGAAGCTGAACTATTATAAATTTGTTTGCATCTCTCTCCCTTATCTCTTTATTTTATTTTAAATTGCCATAACTATGTTTCACATTTTTACTGTGTTAAAATCATTAACTGACATAATTGTTAAGACACTTGTTTTAATTATTTTTATTTCATTAATTATATTTATCTATTGTGTTAGTCATGATTTTTATTAGGGTATTATTAATTTTAATTATAAAAACCTAATTCACCCCCTCTTAGATTGTCTTTTGGATAACAGTAATAATAATATTTGAGAGCTCTAATTTATGAGCTTTAATAGAGCTCTAATGGTAGATCCGATGTGATATTTTGGCTTATTTTTCTTTTCTTTTTTTTTTTTTTTTATATTTGACACCTCATTAAAACTCATATTAAAACTCTAGTATTAGAGCTATGTATCAGTGCCTATTATGACAATGTCATTGATTTGGTGGTCTCCTCTTCTATCACTTCATCACATGAAAGTAAATGCATGAGAGCCTTCAGTATACAGTTCTATTCGGTTGGTTTGTTTTGAGTTTTTTAAATTTAATGTTTTAAAAATTGAAATCTTTTTTTTTTTTTTTACTAATTTTTTTAATATTTAAGTAATTTTTTAAATTTTTAGAAAGTATAATATTTGTGAAAAAAATCTTTAAAAAATTTACTAAATACCAAAATTTAAAAAAAATGAAAATTCAGTATATTTTTCATATTTTTGTATATTTATTGATTTTTCTAAAATAATTTTTTACAAATATTTTATTTTTTAGATACATCTAAATAAGGTATATCCAAAAAAAAAAAAATTCTTAAAATTTTAAAATTATTCACTAAAAATAAAAAAAAATAAAAAATTTAATTTTTAAAAAATTTAATCTATAAAATTGAAATCAAACACACTAAATGCTTTTCCACCGCACCTCGTCACTCTTTCTTCTATTGCCATTGTTATTTCTAACCCATGTGCCCAAAACCAAAACTTTACTCCCTCAAAATAAATCATTAATCACATTTGTATATCATTTTTCATCTATTATCTTGTATGTTATTATTATATTAATTTAAGGAATACAACTAACTACATATTTATCATGAATATGATAGTGACATATCACATCATAAATATAGAAAAAAAATATTTTACTTCACTATATGATTTGAGTCCAAAATACCTAATCCCAAATGGTTTAAATATATTAGAAAATCTCTATTTGATTTTGAATTAAAGTGTCACCATTAATTCTTTCTTCCGAACTAACAGAAGATGTATCACGCATACCATTTTTACTGTGGGCTTGATTTTTTGAAAAAATTAAGTGAAATTAACACAATAAAAAGACAATTTTACTCCAAACTTTTCTAAGCCTAAAATTATATTAAGATATTAATTAAAATAAAATTAACATATAAATAATGAGTGATTTAAAATATAATTAAATTAAAATATAAAATAATTAAGAATTAAGAATTGATCTAAGCCTAAGTAAACTAAAATTAGATTAAGAAGTTAGGAATTAAAATAAATAATTAATAATTTATGATTAATTGTGATCTAAAATGTAATTAAAATTAAAATTAAATTAAATGTTAGGAATTACAATGAATAATTACAGATTTAGGATTAATTGTAATTTAAAATATAATTATATTAAAAAATAAATAATTAAGAATTTAGAATTAATTGTGATTTAATTGAATTAATGTTAGAAATTATGAATGAAGTGGATGAGAAATAAGAGAGAAAGAAAATAGGGTAAATTCCACTTACCCCCTTCAACTATTGTCTTATATCAATTTACCCTTTTCAATTAAAAATTATAACAACTAACCCCTCTCATCTACTAATTGTTTTCAATTTGGACCTTTATGCTAAAATGTCCTTTTATCAGTTGGATAAATTACACTGTTTCCCCCCTTGAATAACTATCACCTCATATTACTTTACCCCTTTCAACTATCACCTAATGACCTCGTTTGGTAGAGCTGTGAAAAAGTGATTATAACTTATAGCTTATAACTGTGAACATAAGCTGATTTTTGACTTATAAATTAAGCTTCTCCTCCCCCACTCAAAAAATAAGTTAATTTTTGACTTACAAAAAGCTATAAGTTATATTGTTAAGCTGAACCAAACACATCAAAATAGCTTAAATTAAGCTAAAAGCTGAAATAAGCTGGAAATAAGCCCTACCAAACACTTTCAATTTGGACTTTCTTATATTTTTCATTTCATCACTAAATTATTTTTTAGTTTGTTAAAAATTGAAAAACCAAACAACGAAAATATGTATGAAAAATTCTAAAAAAATGTTTACTAAAGAGAAGGAATATAAAAAATATAAAAAAAACCAAATTTTTGTTTCTTTAGCGATTTTTTTTTTTTTTTTAAATTCTTCACAAATATTTAAATTTTAGATGGATTTAAAATTTTCAATTTTTTGACTACAATACAAAAAAAATTACTAATAATAAAAAATACAAAAAATTATTTAAAAAAAAACATTAAATTTTGTATTTTAAATTGAAAATCAAATATTTTTTAATTAAGGGGATAGATTGACATACAATGATAGTTTAAGGGGTAAAGTGTAATTTACTCCTATAGTTAAAAGGGGGTTAAGGTTACACTTTGGTCCAAAATTACAAGAGTGTTTTTTTTTTTTGATTATATTTGAATCATATGGGTTAAAGTGATCTGACATCAAACTATAAGGATTAAAATAAAATTTATCCATAAATAAAATATAATATGTAAATATAATAATGAATAACATTATTACAAAATAAGCTAAGCGGTTAACAACAACAAATAACCTCTCCAAAACCTGTTCTTGTCATTAAGAACCTTGTAGGCCCCTCTTGTGGATTATTTCGGTTCATGGTTTGAAAACTAGGGCTAACGTTGTATCAAGACTTGGAGAAAGTAAGTCCACCTAAAAAACCAAGGCTCTGTTTACTAATGTAGCCTTCGATTCTCTGGATTAAGAGTAAGGAGGTTTGGGGGTATTAAGGACATTTTAATTTGTTTTCCGGACTACGGGATTACGGCTAGTTGGTCTCGCGCCGTTTGAATAGGTCAAGACATCGTTATACCGGCCCTCTCTATTCCTTTGAATTCGTGCATTTGCATACTACCTTCCATTACCACGTTTTAAATTTATTAAAATATATTAAAACATGAAAATGTTAAAAATAATTTTAAGAGTTGTTATTAGTGTTGAAAAATATATTAAAATGTATGAAATATGTATTAAGATATATAAATGTATTTTGAGATATGTAAAAAAAAAAAGTATTGAAATTATAAATATTTTGGTGTTTAATTATTTTTAAAGACAGTCTTAAACGCACTTTAATTTTTTTGATAATCGGATGTCTGGAATAAACTTTTAATGACACCAAGATTTAGGATGTTTAACTTTCGTGAGATTCAATTCTAATAAAAAAATATCTTTAAAAATAAATAAAAATGTTACAAAAACATTATATGAATAAAATTAGTGAAAAGTATTCAGAAATAAATAAAAAAAATATCCCATATTTTTTTAATTTTTTCTTATTCCTTTATCTTAAAGACATTATTAGTAAGATCCGTATATAAAAATGTTGTGATATATATTTAAAAAAAACTTTTGAGATTTTAACTTTTTATAATAGTTTTATTTATTTATTTTTCATAGATAGCTCATTGAGTTATTATTTGGTTGGCTAATATAATTTCAGTAATATTATAAATTCATAGACAACCATTAATGGTTAGCAAATCATTGAAAATTTAAAGCTATATATTATTGGTAATTGAATAGTAAACATAGCCTACAATTTCCTGTTGGTGCATGCTTTTGGCAGGTTGTTGGCTTTTTGTTGGCTGCTGTTGTTTGCTTTGACGCCTTGGTGTCATTGCTGTTGGTGCATGGTGCTGTGGTTGGTGTTTACTGCCAATAGTTTGTCCACAGTTTACTGTTGTCTGCTGCTTTAGGGGCTATGGTGTCTGTTTTGATCATTTTGTAATCAAATTGTCTATGTAATATGGCCTTTTGGGTTTTGTTTCTAGTTCCTTTTGTTGTTTGGATCTTTTCAGTGTAACCAGGTTATGTTGCTCTTAGGTTTTTTTTGTCTTGTTTACCTTGTTCTTGCCCTCATTTGCTCTTTGCTTATGTGGTGTGTGAACATGATGGTTTTTGCTGTCTAGATTGTCTTTTTTTTTGTGTTTTGGTTTATGTATCTTTGGATAGTTGGTTAACTCCTAGGGTATACCCCTTGTATCTTGTAGTTTTTTGTTGTTTTATTTATGACTTATTCACCAATATATATATATATATATAGCCTACAACCGCGGTTAATGACCGTCGCTGTAAATAAAATTTAAAAAGAATTCTATGGCTATAGTGACAGTGTAAAATTGATGGAACATAGTCAAAATATAGTAGCTGTTCGTAAAATGTCGCAAAAGTGAAGGATATAGTAGCAGTCGACTTGTCACTATAAAGTTAGCAAGTAATTGGCAAATTTAAGATATAGCGACGTTTATAACTGTCACTACATCGACCGTCGCAATAAAAATAACTATACTAGCGTTTGCGGAAAATGTTACTATAAGGATATGCCGACGGGACTGTTGCGGCGGTTTGGCCGTCGCTATTGCAACCATGGGTAAAGGTCTTTTAATTTTTAACGACGCTTTTTTTCTGCTTTTAGCAGCAATTTTGGCCACTACTAAATCTTGATTTTTTTGTAGTGACTATACAAATTTAATTTTAATCACACATTTTCATTCTAGATAAATTCAGGATAGTTAAACTGGAATTCATAGACTTATTCATATAATATATATGTAGACTTTGTTACCTTGTTTGTGTTATTTTTATTTTTTTTTGGTAAAAGATGATAGACCTACTTTGAAAAAATCCCAACCCAATTTATAAACCGAGCATTGTACCTAATCCTACCTAATGTTTCTAGGTATTATGGTGTAAAAAAGGCATTGTTGGCCTTCATAGTGTTATTATATATATAGACAACCACATTGTTCCCTTGTTGCATTTGCATATTACAAATATTCATCATGCGAGTTTTATATATTTTGAGCGAAATGTGAGTTTTATACATTTTGAACGAGTGTATAAAATTTTAGATATTTTTAATATTATTAGAACTTTTTTGTGTTATGCTGAATTTTATTATGTTGTTTAATTATTATTACAAAATTATATTGTTCATTTGAGATGTGTTTTGTGACAATTTTAAAAGTGAAATTCTTGATTGTATATGGCAACAATAATAGTTATTAATGTAGTGTGAAAAAGAGCTGATGTATTTGTGACACGTCAAATATTATTCAACTTTAATAGTCAATTTTAACCAATATATATAGTATTTTTTGCACAAAAATTAAATGTTACCTAGGGTAGATAGAATTTGCAAGAGGTATATCTTGTGACATCTTTTGTCATTAAGAGGGCAATAGATTTGAAATTGACTCTTATATGCCTTTTAGTCCATTGGTTATATTTTCTACGCATTATATTTTCTTTTATTGTATTTTTTTGATATATTATATATTTTTATAGTAAATATTACGTAATTTTTAATAAAGTTACGATAAATTGTAATTCGAGTTACATACTTTCACTATAATATATAAGAGTTTTAGGAACACAATTTTTTTCATTTATAAAAATAAAAATTTTATTGCAAAAATATATAAGGACCAATTTTTATCGTCGCAAGTGTTGTCACTAAAAAGTAGTCCTCAAAAAAAGAACTTTTCACCACAAAATTTTGAAAATATCACTAAAAATACACTTTGAAGGACAAAACAATTTGAAATTTTTGTTCTCAAAATGATAGTAATTCATTATTAAACTCCAATTTCGTCAATAAAATTATAACAAGAACATTTTTGGCAACTAAAATATTTAGTTCCTAAAAAGTAATTTTATTCTTAAATTTTGTATCTAAAACATTAATTTGTTACAGTGTTTTTTATAATATTACGCATGTTTGCGATATTGTTATATATTTTTTCATCAAAACATTTTTGAATCACAACAACTGTAACATTATCACAAAAATATATAATTTTATTTATTATTATTATTATTAATTTTTGATGAATACTTGATTCTTAGATAAAGTTAGGCCACAATGTTGAGTAGGGGAGAGGGCGAATTGTTCAATGCAGGAAAGAGGGAGGAATGGTTCCACGATTACAAGTGGAGGGTGCGTATAAAATTAGAATTAATTGAATATAAAAATAAATGAATGAATATTCTTATCTTGGTGCCTCAATTCAAATACCTCAACATGGATCCAATTACCTAGTCCTAGTCCAAATTGAATGTCATTGTAGTTCCCAATTATTATATTAGCAGTGTTATTATATATATATATATATTATAATCCTTTTAATGAGATGGCAAGACAAAATGAATGTAAGGAGAGTTTTAAGAAAATATTTGAATGTGGGTCAACTTTTTAAATTTTGTTTGTTATCTAATCAGGGGAATTATAGAAGAAAAAAATTGTGTGAATAAATTATTTTTTATGGATTTATTACACTTTATACTCCTAAACTATCATCAAATTATCTATTTAGTCCATGAACTATTGATTGTGCCTACTACGTCCCTAAAATATATAAATTAAAATTTATTTAACTCCTAAACTTTCGATTGAATCCATTAAGTTATTAAAGTATTTAATTCAAACTTATTTAGTCCTGAAAATGATTACAAAAATAAAATATAAGCTTATAAATATTATAAATTAGTAAAAGACTCTATCTAGTAGTTAAAATTTTATTTTAAAAAAATCTTAAATTTTTATTCTGTTTTAAAAAAGTAGGCGTCAATCCATATATTGAATTTCCTTTGTAAAGATAAAGGGTAATTATCTATAGTATTTTCTTACTTATTATCTACAATGGGTATGTGATTGCCTTTATTTAATATTATATGCCAGATGTCATTTATAATTTCTAATTGATGGTTTTTAAGTTTTTCGCTAAGTTTTTTTATTACTTTAATTAATATATTATTTTGTTCTATTACTATTTGCAGAGAAGTGATATTATTTAAATTATCTAATTCTACTTCTTTAGCATATCTAATATTCATATAACTTATTGGCAAGACTGAAAAATCAAAGTCTAATATTAATTTAAACACACAATGAAATAAAATATATTTTAAAGACAAAATAAAATTTTAAAAGATTTTTCTCTAATAAAATCTTAATTGGGGATGGTCTTTTACTAATTTATAATACGTATGGTGTATATTTTATTTTTGTAATCCTTTTACGAACTAAATAGGTTTGAATTAAATATTTTGGGAGTAAATAGACTCAATCGATAGTTTAGGGACTAATTATATTTTGATTTATATATTTTAGGAACTAAATAGATTCAATCGATAATTCAAAAATTAAATGTATAATTTGATGATAGTTTAGAGATAAAAAATGTGACAAACTCTTTTTTTATTTGTATATTATATATATATATATATATATATATTATTATATATTATAAGAGCGTTTTGAGAAAATAATTAAATGTTAATTTTTAATTTTTTTTTTTTTTTTTTTTATATATATTCCCAAATGGTCCCCATATATCAAATAAATGAAAAAGTGATCGAGGAGTTCCATTGATAGCTAAGTCCGCGTCTTTGGAATCCTCACTCGTCTTGACTTGTTCATAATCTATTGGCTGCTGCGAACCTTGTTTGAATGCTTTGAAAGATCAATTTATTTATTTTATAGAGAGAAGAAAAAAAAAAATAGTTGTTCTAAAAAAAATAAATTATAAAATATTTATATTCTTGTTACTTTTTTTTATTATATATAAATTTAAAATTCAAACACAACTAATACCTCTTTTGAGTATAGTTCATGCATCTATTTGATTATAACATAATTAGCATCAATTTAAGATATAATTTTAAAAATATTATTTTTGACATAATCATAAACACAATTTTAGGCATAACTAAACTCTAGTTTACCATAGACTTGGCATTTTAATTTTGGGGAGAATTGCATGCAGGTGAGAGATAAAAAAAATTTACAAACACATAGGGGTGTAAGTGACGTTTGCGTGCCATGTGTTTATAATTTTTTTTTCCTTCTCCCACCTGTATGTAATTCTCTCTTAATTTTATTTGAGGTCTGTATTTGTTTTAGCCAATAATTTGGGCCGACTTAGGTGTTGAGTACATTTCAATTGTTCAATACTACTACCTTTTGTTTTTATAAATAAATAAAGGGGACAAATATAGATGGTATCAGCCTAATGTTTTGTAGTAAACCAAATATATATATATTTTAAGATTTTTTAAATATTATTTTTTAATTTGAGAATGGATCCTCTCTATACTATTATTTTTCATATTTTACTATACTCTATTTTATGGGCCTTATTCCGAGCCTTAATAAGCCAGACATTATTTCCGATGTACCTTAAAAAAAAATAATAATAATAAGCCAAACTTCATGTTGTAAATCTCATAGTGAAAATCATTTGTATGAAAAATTAGCTTCATCGAATATCAATAGATATATGAATAAATTATATATATATATATATTTTAAAATGGACAACAACTATGAATTTTAACTTAAACACCAATTTTATAAAATAAAATGTGATTTGTTCATTTATTCATTGATATTCGATGAAATTGATTTTTGGCATAGACAATTTTTACTATGAAATTTACAATATAAATGGTTATCATTTTGAGCCCAAAATGAAACCATAAAATAGAGTATGGTGAAATATAAAGAATAGTGGTATGGAGAGAAGTCATTCGCTTTAAATTCATCTTCAATAAAATGGAGTATTGCATACAATTCTTAATTTATTATTTAAATAAAAAAAAAAAACCTAATTAACTAAGGCTCAATCCTTTACCACATCAGTGACCCCTGAGTTGGAAAATCTTCTTTGAAGAAAAAAAAAATTCTTTCTTTTTAATTGGTTCTTTGTGTTCATGGACATATCTCGATTAACATTCAATTTATTTATTTTTTAAATTTTATTTATTTATTTAAGTTAAAATATAAAAAGCATTTATATTAAAAAAATGTTCTAATAGTATGATCAGAGATTATATCTTAAGATTCTTCTTAACCACCTAATCCATCCCAATGCCCAAATCTATTTTTCAAACACCACCCCCCCCCCCCCCCCCCAAAAAAAAAAAAAAAAAAAAAAAAAAAAAAAAAACACAATTTCTCATGATCGCGTGAGGTGAGAGTCTGATTTCAACTGGTATTTGATCCATTAGACTAAAATTTATGGTCATTCAACCATATATTATTGGGCATTTAATCATGTCCAGAAGAACCCACCACGTGGCAAGTTGTCATTAGATAAAAACAAGAAAATAGGGTTGCAAAAGTAATCCAAAAAGGTATGGACTGTGGCCAATAATACAAAGAAAATTTGTAAACTACCGACGGGTTTCTTTCCTTCCCTCCTAGAAAGTACAAAGAATATCACATTCTGGGAATAATAATAATAAAAGTTTTTTTTAGGCTCTATACGAAATCTTAAAAAGCATATTCTAATGGTGTGTTTAGTTAGAGGATTTGGAGAGGGATTTAAAAATGAAAAGGAAAAATGTGTGTGAAATTAGGTGAAGTATAAGTATATTTTATTCTCATTTTACTTACCTTTTCTCTTTCTCTTTCCAAATCTCTTCCCAAATTTACCAACCAAACACAGCGTAATGGAATTAGGATATGAATCATTGCCTCATTATGTGGGTGAACAAAATCAAAAAAAAATTGGAGTAAAGGAAAAAATTGTGTTTTGGATCACTTTGTTGCGAAGGAAACTAACTTACAAGCAGAATTTTCATGTAAAAAAATTCTTCAGTAATGGCTTTTTTTTAAATTATGAGTTAACATAGTAAATATTTTAATTTGAAATGAAATTATCACACTAGAGTGTATCAGTTTGAAAAAGTTTCACCAATGAAACATGACCAAATTAATGGTACAAGATGCAAAACAACTTTATCAATATATATATTGATAACCAAGTATCCGAGCTAGTTTATTTGTACGTCGATTAATTCCAAGAAACAAACTTCACCGCTCACTTGCAGGGATCTCATTTAAAACTAGGGCGAACGCTCTCTACAGACATGCCCCCAAGGAACTTATTGATGCTAGTGGATATTGAACTTAAAATTTGGAGGAAGCATACCCCAAACTCCAAATTTTGCTTACTGAGCCAACCCTTTGAGATTGAGATTGTATATTGTGTGAGCTGATTTCCGACCACACTGTCAAATAGGGAACTCGGCTGGAAAATACAGGCAGAATAGATTACGCCAGAACAACTTGTCACAGAAAGATAAGACTCCAGCGGTGGTTCGTCTACTTGGGGGTACTTCGACGATCAAGTCATTACTCAGTTTATCTCTCAAAGATAGCAAATAGTACTCAACTCACAAGCCAGAATACAAAGAGCGTACCTTAGACCCACGAGGGTGCCTTACTTTTATAGCCAGCACTAACCTGATCCCTGTAGAAGCCTAGCTTCAACGGACTTCAGCTCAATGCTTATCTAGGACTCCTAGCCAGATAGAGATAAACTCCCTAAGAACTTTATCTTTATCCAGACTGAGGTCGTTTTCTATTCTAAGACTCTTGTCCCTTATCCGCTCATCTCGGATTTCGGTATCTCCGCAGATAACCTCGGCCTAGTCGAGATCACCTCGGCGCCATGACCAAGACACGTGACATCTCGGCTGACACTTCGGTGCCACCTTAGCTATGTGTTGTCATTCACAAAATATGTCCCCACAACTGCCCCCTAGGTTCTATTACCTCGGCATCTTGAGGTGATGGAACCTATATCGTTTGTCCATACATGTAATAACCCTCACCACTGATTACTGGTTAACCACTGATTACTGCTAAACTGAGATTAATTATGATAAGTAATTGAATCGACTGAAATACTGAACTGGCTGATTGAATGTACTAGTTTAAATGCATTTCTATCTGTTTGACTGTTAAATTATCTGTCCATGTTTTATGCTTTAAACTGCAAATTGAAGGCCTTGTCGGTGGCCGAATCCGAAATTGATCGGTGTTTTATGATCATTAGAATTTGTGTGATTTTATGGCATATTTAATTAAAAAGTGATTTGGTATGGTTAACTTAGATTAAATAAGCTAAATTACACAAGTCTAAGTATTTACCCTTTTTCCATGCTTAGTGGGCCACTACCTAAGACTTATTGAAGCCTTATTTCATTCAAACAAAACATTTCCTCAGCCATTCCATGAGACCAAAACCGACCAAGACAGAGGAGAGGGAGAGAGTGAGAGAATTTGAGTTCAACTTGGAGTTTTGCTTGGTGAATTGAAGAAATTGAAGGTTGATTTCATAGTTGAGCTTCCTACACTTAATATTCAAGGTCTAAGGTAGAGAATCCATCTTCTTAAACTTGTCTTTAAATTAGTTCTTGCTTAATTCTTGTTATATTGAAGATTGGAGTCAAAATTAGCTTAATGTGTTGAATTATAGCATAAATCATGCATGCATGTTTACATTGTTGAATTTTGGAGTTGTTCTTCATGAAATTGCTTCATGCATGTCCATCTTTTGACCATAGTTCATGAATTCATCTTGTTTTTGAGGCAATTGGCTCATTTGAGCATGTCTTTGAAGCTTGAAGTTGTTTAAAATTCATGCATGTTATGTTTTACATCATGTTCATGAGATTGGTTTGAAATTGGATTTAATTGAACTACCTTTGGGCTTTGATTTCTCAAATTGATCTTTGAAACATGTTATACTATGAGTTTACAAGTGTTTTCCAGAAAATTAGCCCAAGATGATCGAATTTGAGGTATTTAAACTTGGTTTTGAGCTTGAGGTTCGAATCTGGAATTTCCAGAATTTGGACTCACGCTCGAGCGGGGAAACTGGCGCTCGAGCGTGAAATTCGTGCTCCTAACACTTTGCATTGTTTTGCAGTCCGCTCGAGCAGAAGAATGGACGCTCGAGTGGGGGCTTGTGTCACACGCTCGAGCGGGTGTCGAGCGCCCATTGAGCGTGATTTTCACACATCCAGTACTTTTGCTATGTTTTGCAGTCCGCTCGAGCGTGGGAAGTGACGCTCGAGCGGGGAACCTTTGTCTGCATGTCCGCTTGAGCGGGGAAAGCCACGCTCGAGCAGGACCCTGTTTTTCTGAAAATTTTGTAAAGTTGTTTTAAGTGTATCTTTGCATCCTCATTCCATCCTAGGCATTCCTAGGCCTAGTTAAAGTATCTTAATGAGGATATAGATGTAGAACCACACCGAGTCTAAGTAGGGACTAAGTCTTTGATTCCCGAATGTGAACTTAGTGTGTGTTCATCCTGTAAACTGTGTAGGGTTGGCATCTGAGGACGCGCTCTAGCTTAACTGTAGCTGTGAACTCTGTGAGTAACAACTGTGTAAAGATATGTTCAAATATGAATATCTTCTGAATGGTTAAACTGTACTGTTTCTGTATTGATATTGTTAACTGAATGAATGTACGTCCTCTATTCTGAACTGTATTGTGGCATCCATAGCAACTACTGTTACTATTATTGCTACTGTTACAGAGATCTTTGTTAGTTCCTATCTTGGAACTTCTGTTTACTGTTATGATGGCCATCATTGACTGCTCGGTCTTTCAAGACCTACTGTTTACTGTACTGTTCTGCTAATGGATGTACCACATATGACTGTTATGACTGAATGACTGATATACTGAATCAATTGACTGTTTTCAATACTGAAAGGACATTCATTCTTAACCTCTTTACGCATTATGTTATTCACTGGGCTTTAGCTCACTGTTTATATATATGTAGGTGTCCAGGCACCAGATCGGAGCTAGGAGCGTGGGTTAGACTCCCTTTTGTCAAAGCCAACCACTGTGCCTCACTGTGAGGTTCCGACCCGTTCAAGCTACGGCTTTGGGGTGTTTTAGTTTCCCCATCTGTCTCTGTATCTGTTTTGTAATACTGCATTGACTGATAGCACTGTACTGTACTGCCTTAATAGGGATTAAGTCCCTGACCTGGATGATTGTAAATACTGTACATACTGTTTTGGTACTGATAGTATATATGTTATGAAAAGTCTTTTTGCATACAGATTGTCACAGTTCATTGGACATTGTTTAATTACTATTTTGGCTTCCGCCATGCCCCTACACTCTGTAATACTGTCTTGCTGTTAAGCAGGCCTTCGGTAATCGCGGATTACTGGCCGGTTACGGTGCTAAACCCATAGGGGCGGGTTTGGGTCGTGACAGAGTGGTATTAGAGCGTTATTAAACCACGAGTTATACCGCACACACGTGTCCAAATGAGCTATAGGATGTCCTAGAAAAGTAATAGGGCATTACATGAGCATAAAAAGTGTGTGTGTGGACATGACATGAGTATATGTGCTAATGTGCTAATGTGTTTAAAGTATGCAACTTCCTATGTTTATTATTGCTATGTTGCATATAGTGAAATGGATAATGCAAGGACTACTGATGAAACTGAATCATCTGACGCCAGAATGGCGAGATTAGAAAGAACCGTTGAACTACTGACTGAAGCCTTAAGGCAACAACAGAACCAACAGCCCCCACCTCCTCTAGTACAGCCAGAGCCACCTGCTAATGATGATATAATAGCTCTGACACAGAAGTTCAGCAAGATGAAACCGCTATCCTTTCAGGGAGGCCTTGAACCCTTGAAGGCTGAAGCATGGGTTCTTGAAACAGAAAAGTTATTTGAAGTGTTTCCGTGCTCTGAAGCACATAAAGTGTTGCTAGCTACCTTCACCTTACAAGAAGAAGCTAGAAGGTAGTGGATGCTAGTCCGTGACACCAACACCGTTGTGACTTGGGCTCAGTTTAAGGAGTCCTTCTTTGAGAAATATTTTCCACAGTGTGTCTGAGACCGCAAGATGACTGAATTTGAACAGTTGAGGCAAGGTACAATGTCTGTTGCTGAATATGAATCGAAATTTATTGAACTTGCCAGATATGCACCACACATGGTGGACACTGACTATAAGAAGGCCAGGAAATTCGAAGGTGGCCTTAATGTCGAAGTACTCGACAGAATTAATGTGTTGAAATTGCACAAGTACGTGGATGTTCTTGACCGGGCCATTATAGCTGAATCAAATATCGAGGCATTGAAACAGACTGAAACACCAGCGTCTGAATGGCGTGGTAAGAAACCGGGTTTTAAATTCAAGAAAGGCAGAAACAACCCACTGAACAAAAAGCAAAACTCAGGGTCAACCACCAGCTCTAGTCAGGGAAATGGTTCCATACCGCCCTGTTCTGAATGTGGTAAGAAACACAAAGGGGTTTGTTATAAACTTTTAGGTGCTTGTTACAGGTGTGGCAAGGTGGGCCACATGGTCAAAGATTGCCCTTCCACTCCTCAGGGCAACAGTAAAGCTGCACCAAGCGCAGCAGCATCAACTGCCCCACCAAAACCCAACCCTAGAGCGACTAGAAAAGAGCCTATGAGGCAGGGCCGAGTGTTCGCACTGGTACCGGGAGATGTGCAGAATACCGAGACCGTTGTGTCAGGTATTCTCTCAATTTGTACTAAAAAAGCATATGTTCTGATTGATTCGGGGTCTACACATTCATATGTATCGCATGCTTTTTCGCGAAAATTGAATAGACCATTGGAACCCATGAATTACTTGTTAGCTGTATCTTCACCTGTTAGGGGATCTGTGACTTGTGCTTATATGTACCCTGCATGTGAAATTATTGTTGGGGATATGCATCTGTATATTGATTTACTGCCTCTGAACATTGACCATTTTGACGTAATATTGGGAATGGACTGGTTAACAAAATATCATGCTACTATAGACTGTGTGACAAAACAAGTTATTTTCCGTCCACCTGACCTACCCGAATTTGTGTTTAACGGAAGTGGAGTGGTACCTCCCCCATATTTGATTTCATCTATGAAAGCATACAAACTGATTAGAAAGGGGTGTAAAGGGTATTTCTGTTCTGTATTGACTGTATCTACTGATGTTAACGCTAATGTGAACAGTATTCCTATAGTCAGAGAATTCCCAGATGTTTTTCCAGATGATTTGCCAGAAGATTTGATTGATAGGGAGATTGAGTTCACCGTTGATGTGATTCCAGGTACACAGCCAGTATCTAAAGCTCCCTACCGAATGGCTCCGACCGAACTGAAAGAATTGAAAGTGCAACTGTAAGAACTGTTAGATAAGAATTTCATCAAGCCCAGTACTTCGTCATGGGGCGCACCTGTCTTGTTTGTGAAAAAGAAAGACGGCTCACTGAGACTTTGTATTGACTACTGTGAACTGAACAAGGTAGCTGTGAAAAATAAATATCCATTGCCGCGTATTGATGACTTATTTGACCAGTTACAGGGTGCTCAAGTGTTCTCTAAGATTGATCTCAGATCCGAATATCATCAGCTGAAAGTTAAACCAGAGGATATTGACAAAACTACTTTTCAAACGAGGTATGGACATTACGAATTCCTAGTTATGCCTTTCGGAGTTACCAATGCACCTGCCGCATTTATGGACCTTATGAACAGAATTTTTAAACCATTCCTCGATGACTTTATTGTTGTATTTATAGACGACATTCTGATTTATTCCAAGAGTAGAGAAGAACATGAACATCATCTGAGACTTGCCTTACAGACCCTAAGAGAATAGAAACTTTATGCTAAACTGACTAAATGTGAATTCTGGCTTGATCATGTTATGTTTTTGGGACATGTTACTAGTAGGGATGGAATTTCAGTTGATCCACAGAAAGTTGAAGCCGTAGTAAATTGGCCTAGACCAACAAATGTTACAGAAGTCCGAAGCTTTTTGGGGTTGGCCGGGCATTGCAGAAGATTTGTCAAAGATTTTTCCAAAATTGCCCTACCACTGACACAGTTGACTCAAAAAGGGATATCATTTGACTGGACTAACCAAAGGGAATCAGCATTCCAAGAGTTGAAAACTCGACTTGTGACTACACCGGTTCTTACCCTACCTTCAGGTACGGATGCTTTTACCATTTTCAGTGATGCTTCTCATAAGGGTTTGGGATGTGTTTTGATGTAGAATGGGAGAGTTATTGCCTATGCTTCCCGACAACTGAGACCTCATGAAAAGAACTACCCGACCCATGACTTGGAACTTGCTGCAGTAGTGTTTGCACTAAAAATTTGGCATCACTACCTTTATGAGGCAACATGTGAGGTGTATACAGACCACAAGAGTTTGAAGTACTTCTTCACACACAAAGAACTGAACATGAGACAGCGGAGATGGCTAGAATTGATTAAAGACTATGACTTACAGATTTTGTACCATCCGAGGAAAACCAACATCGTTGCCAATGCATTGAGTCAGAAATTGATTGGGAACTTAGCCTGTTTACTCACCGGACAGAAAGAGTTGCTATGTGACCTTGAAAAGTCTGAAATTGAGATTGTTTTGCAAGAACGAGGTGGGACAATAGCTGCTATTTCTGCTCAGCCGGCATTGATTGAAGAGATTAAAGAGAGGCAGCAACATGATGACCTCTTGAAGAAGATCATTGATGAACGAGAATCTAAACCGAGGCCGGATTTCAAATTTGAGAATAATGTACTGAAATTTCAGGGAAGATTATGTGTACCGAATGATTCTGAACTGAAAAGAAGAATTCTGCAAGAGGGCCACAATTCAAAACTGTCTATCCATCCAGGGAATACAAAAATGTACCAAGATTTGAAACTGAATTTCTGGTGGCCGGGAATGAAGAAGGAAATTGCTGATTTTGTATCGAAATGTCTTCATTGCCAACAAGTCAAAGTCGAACATCAACGACCCGCAGGCTTATTGCAGCCCTTACCGATACCGAAGTGGAAATGGGAACATATCACCATGGATTTCATTGTCCATTTGCCTCGCTCCAGTAAAGGTATGGACTCAATTTGGGTTATAGTTGATAGACTGACTAAATCTGCTCACTTCTTACCTGTCAAAACAATTTATAATGCGGACAAATTGGCTGTAATCTATATTGATGAAATTGTTAGATTGCATGGAGTGCCTGTGTCCATTGTTTCTGATAGGGACTCGAAGTTTACATCGAGATTTTGGCAAAGTCTGCAACTGCATTGGGTACTGAACTGAGACTGAGTAGTGCTTTCCATCCTCAGACAGATGGCCAGTCAGAAAGAACCATCCAGACTCTGGAGGATTTACTGCGAATGTGTGTTCTTGATTTTCAGGGAAATTGGGAAAGTCATCTACCCTTAACTGAATTTGCCTACAACAACAGCTTCCATTCAAGTATTGGAATGGTGCCTTTCGAGGCATTATATGGCAGAAAATGTCGATCTCCGATTTGCTGGGCAGAAGTTGGAGATGGGCCTTTGCTTGGGCCCGAGATTGTCTATGAAACTACCGAGAAAGTGAAATTGATTCAACAGAGATTGAAAACTGCACAGAGTCGACAGAAAAGTTATGCGGATGTCTGTAGGCGAGACAGAGAATATGAAGTAGGTGATCACGTTTTTGTGAAAGTGACACCAATGAAAGGCCAGACTCGTTTTGGAGTCAAGGGTAAGCTAGCGCCGAGATATGTCGGACCGTATGAGATTATTGAGAAAATCAATCCGGTGGTGTATCAAGTAGCGCTTCCTTCTGAAATAGAGCATATGCATAACATCTTCCACATTTCTATGTTGAGGGATTACCTCCGGGATCCTTTCCATGTGATAGAACAAACTCGTGTAGTGCTGAGTGATGACTACACTTACGAGGAACGGCCTATTCAGATTGTAAACAGACGGATCAAGAAGTTGAGAAACAAAGAGATTCCGTTAGTGAAAGTTGACTGGCAAAACCATGGTGGCGTCTATGCCACTTGGGAAAGGGAAGATGATATGCTGAAGAGATATCCTGAACTGTTTCCACTGAATCCTGTTTTCTTCCAGAATGAAGGTAATTCGAGTTTGGAGGACCAAACTCTTTTTAAGGAGGGGAGACTGTAATAACCCTCACCACTGATTACTGGTTAACCACTGATTACTGCTAAACTGAGACTGATTATGATAAGTAATTGAATCGACTGAAATACTGAACTGACTGATTGAATGTACTAGTTTAAATGCATTTCTATCTATTTGACTGTTAAATTATCTGTCCATGTTTTATGCTTTAAACTGCAAATTGAAGGCCTTGTCGGCGGCCAAATCAAAATTGATCGATGTTTTATGATCATTAGAATTTATGTGATTTTATGGCATATTTAATTAAAAAGTGATTTGGTATGGTTAAATTAGATTAAATAAGCTAAATCACACAAGTCCAAGTATTTACCATTTTGCCATGCTTAGTGGGCCACTACCTAAGACTTATTGAAGCCTTATTTTATTCAAACAAAACATTTCCTCAGCCATTCCATGAGACCAAAACCGACCAAGACAGAGGAGAGGGAGAGAGTGAGAGAATTTGAGTTCAACTTGGAGTTTTGCTTGGTGAATTGAAGAAATTGAAGGTTGATTTCATAGTTGAGCTTCCTATACTTAATATTCAAGGTCTAAGGTAGAGAATCCATCTTCTTAAACTTGTCTTTAAGTTAGTTCTTGCCTAATTCTTGTTATATTGAAGATTGGAGTCAAAATTAGCTTAATGTGTTGAATTATAGCATAAATCATGCATGCATGTTTACATTGTTGAATTTTGGAGTTGTTCTTCATGAAATTGTTTCATGCATGTCCATCTTTTGACCATAGTTCATGAATTCATATTGTTTTTGAGGCAATTGGCTCATTTGAGCATGTCTTTGAAGCTTGAAGTTGTTTAAAATTCATGCATGTTATGTTTTACATCATGTTCATGAGATTGGTTTGAAATTGGATTTAATTGAACTACCTTTGGGCTTTGATTTCTCAAATTGATCTTTGAAACATGTTATACTATGAGTTTACAAGTGTTTTCCAGAAAATTAGCCCAAGAGGATCGAATTTGAGGCATTTAAACTTGGTTTTGAGCTTGAGGTTCGAATCTGGAATTTCCAGAATTTGGACTCACGCTCGAGCGGGGAAACTGGCGCTCGAGCGTGAAATTCGTGCTCCTAACACTTTGCATTGTTTTGCAGTTCGCTCGAGCGGAAGAATGGACGCTCGAGTGGGGGCTTGTGTCACACGCTCGAGCGGGTGTCGAGCGCCCATCAAGCGTGATTTTCACACATCCAGTACTTTTGCCATGTTTTGCAGTCCGCTCGAGCATGGGAAGTGACGCTCGAGCGGGGAACCTTTGTCTGCATGTTCGCTCGAGCGAGGAAAGCCACGCTCGAGCGGGACCCTATTTTTCTGAAAATTTTGTAAAGTTGTTTTAAGTGCATCTTTGCATCCTCATTCCATCCTAGGCATTCCTAGGCCTAGTTAAAGTATCTTATTGAGGATATAGATGTAGAACCGCACCGAGTCTAAGTAGGGACTAAGTCTTTGAATCTCGAATGTGAACTTAGTGTGTGTTCATCCTGTAAACTGTGTAGGGTTGGCATCTGAGGATGCGCTCTAGCTTAACTGTAGCCCAGAACTCTGTGAGTAACAACTGTGTAAAGATATGTTCAAATATGAATATCTTCTGAATGGTTAAACTGTACTGTTTCTGAATTGATACTGTTAACTGAATGAATGTATGTCCTCTATTCTGAACTGTATTGTGGCATCCATAGCAACTACTGTTACTGTTACTGCTACTGTTACAGAGATCTCTGTTAGTTCCTATCTTGGAACTTCTGTTTACTGTTATGATGGCCATCATTGACTGCTCGGTCTTTCAAGACCTACTGTTTACTGTACTGTTCTGCTAATGGATGTACCACATATGACTGTTATGACTGAATGACTGATATACTGAATCAATTGACTGTTTTCAATACTGAAAGGACATTCATTCTTAACCTCTTTACGCATTATGTTATTCACTGGGCTTTAGCTCACTGTTTATATATATATGTAGGTGTCCAGGCACCAGACCGGAGCTAGGAGCGTGGGTTAGACTCCCTTTTGTCAAAGCCAACCACTGTGCCTCACTGTGAGGTTCCGAGCCCGTTCAAGCTACGGCTTTGGGGTGTTTTAGTTTCCCCCATCTGTCTCTGTATCTGTTTTGTAATACTGTATCGACTGATAGCACTGTACTGTACTGTCTTAATAGGGATTAAGTCCCTGACCTGGATGATTGTAAATACTGTACATACTGTTTTGGTACTGATAGTATATATGTTATGAAAAGTCTTTTTGCATACAGACTGTCACAGCTCATTGGACATTGTTTAATTACTGTTTTGGCTTCCGCTATGCCCCTACACTCTGTAATACTGTCTTGCTGTTAAGCAGGCCTTCGGTAATCGCGGATTACTGGCCGGTTACGGTGCTAAACCCATAGGGGCGGGTTTGGGTCGTGACAATACAGCATGCTGGTTAAGATTTATTCCATCCTTCATAACTGAGATCATCACACGTTGGCTTCATATGACCAAGACTCTACAGTCTACTTTATCAATGACTAAGAACTAAGAACTAAGTTCTTCAAGTTTCTTAATCGAGATCATCCTTATAGCTGAGGTTCTTGCTTAATTAAATCAAAAACTCCAAGAGTTTCATCCGCGTATGAGCTGTCACGCACGGTTTCTCAACCGTTTTATCCGCGCGTCCTTTTCTCATTGATCCGTACCTGACACGTACCATCAGGTCGCGTCGCGTCTGTGCTCGCTGCTTAGTAGACACATCGTCCAAGGCACATTCATTATGGTTTTGCCACTTTTTTCATGTTTCAACAAAAGTATTTTCCCTCTTTCTCCGTTTCTTCACTTTTGCAAAAACACCTTCTCTTTCTCTACTCAAAGCCTCTCTCTCTCTCGAACCTCCATTTTTGTACCTTTGAAACTCTCTATAACCACTCCGTTCACCTCCTCCGGCGAAGCATTTGCTGTTCTTCTCCACTCATTGCCACCGTTTGACTCCGGCGCACTTCATACTGGCGTCGTTCTCTTCGGTGAGTCACTGCTTTCCCCCTTTTCAATTTTTAATTTACTTAAAACTCCATTGCTTTATTTGTTTGCCATTGTGAATCTGTTCATATTCTTGAATCTTTTGTCTGTGTCTTAAATTTCGTCATTCGTGTATTGAGCATGTTTGTTTGCGATTTTGTGTTTGTCCAATCCGTCTTTGGGTTTACACATGCACATACGAATTGCTCATACACTTGATATGTTTGTAATTTGCCGCTGTCCTTGGCTTTTCCACATCTGTACACACTTCATTCAGTGTTCTTGAATTTCTGTTCATTTTCTTGAGTCTGAATCACTGTTCTTTTCTGTTTTTCTTGCTTATTTCCAGATTCTTGTCTTTGATTCGTGTTTCCATATAGATTTAGGCTTGGGTTTTGATAGAAATCATTGTCTCTAGGAAAATTGAAACAAATTTCCCTAGTTCTTTGAAAAACCCTTGCCCCCATTCCTGTTTAGGGTTTTATCCGAGGTCCTCTAAACCCATATCACCCACTCCCTTCTGAAATCTTACACATTCCTCTCTTAGCCAACATCATGGGTATGTTCAAGTGGAGGGTAGACACTCTAGAAAAAATTGAGTACTTTAGGAGAGAGTTTTCCATCCTAGCCGATGTTCACTTTAGGCTGGCAGGGGAGGAGGATTCCATCATGCTTGATGGAGACTCTATGCCTTTTCTCGTAGTCGTTTTCATAGAGTGCGGGCTTAGGTTCCCTCTAAACATCTTTTTCCAACAAGTCCTTCATTATTACAAACTTAACCCAATGCAGCTGGCTATTAACTCTTATAGAGTCATTAACGGTATAATTGCCCTAGCTAGCCGAGAAAACGCTAGGAGAACACTAGCCGACATCCAATACTGTTATACCATGTGTGGCTTGAAATCCGAAAAGGCTACGTCTATTACCTCAAGCCGAGATCCACTGAGTACAAACTCGTAGCCGACCTCCCAGACTCCAACAAGGGTGCTGGAGATGATTATTTCATCGTCTCGGGCAATTGGGAGTTCTTACCTGATGACGACCTCCACTTCTACCCTTTGAGCCGAACAGTGTTTAAAGAGGGTAATGGTAAGAACCAAGTGTCACTTTTCATGCTTTTAAGTCTTTTATCACTTTACTCCCTTTATATGTTCTAATGTTTGATTTGTGTACTTGCAGCTTTTCCTCATCCATCAAAAGATTTTCGCAAAACCTTCTACCCCAGCAAGGACTTTAAGAAGCTGTTGGGCTTGCTAGTTGACCAGCGTAAAGCCCCTCTACTGCTGAACTACATTCCAATCTACAAATCAGCACTGCTTGACGTCTCCAAAAAGAGCAAGTCTCCACCTTCAACAACAACTCCCCCTACCACTTCATCACCACGGCCTAACCAAGTATCAACTTCTGATCCATCGGAGCAACCATCAACATCTGCTCCACAACTGATTCCTCCTGCCCAGCGTCAACGCCGTCGCCGAGTTCCAATTTCTGCCCCTGCCGGTAGAACACGCAGCCGAAAATGCCGACTTTCTGAGTCATTAGCCTTCGACCCAGAAAACCCACCTATTGCACTTCCAGCTATCCGTCTTGGCACCAAAGTAACTGTAGCAGCCACTGTTGAAGAGATGGGGTGCAAACTAGCAGTTGTTGAAGACCTGCTCGCCAATATCCCTGGGGTGGTGACAGTGCAATCCTCATCCTTCCCTTCCCAACCAACTCCAAAGCCAAAACGGATGAAGAAGGCCAAGGCAAAGGCCACAGTGACTTAGATCGATTATGAGGACACTGTGCCTATCTGAAAACTGGTCGAGGACGAGAAGAACGACCTTTTCGCCAATAAACGTCCAGCCGAGGCCCCAGCATCTGATGTCCCACCGGCCAAAAAGCCGAGGTCCGACCACCAAGAGGGCAGCAGCTATCCCCGAAGCATGACCTGGGTGCATGAGATCATGCTCGATAATAGACTTCTTACTGCCGGTGATAGTGCGGCAAATCTTGAAGTCGGCGTGGCCCTATCCATGGCTGTTCTTCTCCCCGAAAACATAAACCGCATGGCCGAGTTACATGAGTATGAGAACTTTACTCTCATGATGTAACATTCGGTTTTGTAATCCTCTTATACTCATTTCTTCACAGTTCTTTCTACACTTAGAAAAAATCGTACTAACCTGTTTTACTTCTTGCAGGCTATTCAGCATGGTCATTCATATGCTGTAAAAACCAAGATGATGAGGAAGGAGTTAGCAAAAAAGACCAAAGAAGCAGCCAAACTCCTATCCTCACTCAACAAGGCCGAGACCAGCAACCGAGCTCTAATGGGCCAGGCCAAGGATGCTAAGCTGCTCAAAGTCTGGCTGAGGAAAAGGCCAAAACAGCCAATGACGAAGTCGAAGTAGCAAGAGCCGACCTTGAAGCCGTCCAGGCCAAGGCAGCGGACTTAGAGACCAAGCTTCAGGAGGCCCTTGCTTTCAAGGAGGCCGAGGTAAAGGCGGCCGACGAAAAAGCGTTCAAGGAGGGGTAGGTCGCCGTCCGTGACCAATACAAATAGCAAGTCAACTTGGCTTGCAACCGAGGTTATTACCTCGGCTGGACGGCGACCCTCAACAAATTGGTTGTTTCCATGGACTCCGACCTTCGAGACATCAACCAACTTAAGGTGCCCTTCCTACCAGAGCCCGAAGATGACGCCGAGGATGATGAAGACAAAGTTGAGGTGGAGGCTGCCACTGATGCCAAGTCTCCCATCCTCAATGAGCAAATAGACCTGATTCAGGATAAGGAGGACGACTTGGCTTCCAAGGGCGTCTCCCCCAAACCAACACATCTGAGGCCGAGGTCCAATGCGCTGAAAAGAGTCTGGATCAGACATTGCAAGAAATAGATGCTGAAATAGAGGCTGACAAGAACGCAACACCACCAGCCGATCAAGCCAATCCTAGTACTTAGGATATTTCATCTTTTTTCTGTATTCTTTTTCTTCCTTTGTTTGTCTTTTGTTTTTCCTGAACAATGTAGTTTCATATTTGGCCGATGTGCCGCTCTTGTAATCTGAACACATAATCTTTTTTTGAAAGCAAGTTTCCTTATTTCTTCTAAGTGTTTGAATGTCTTCTTTTCTCTTTATGTATGTTTACCATTTTCATACTTAGAATAATTTGGCATTTGGCATGTCTTCAATTTATATCTTTAACTGTATAATCTCTTTGGAGTAAAATACCTCGGACATA
Source organism: Camellia japonica (assembly GCA_030407325.1). NCBI lineage: Eukaryota > Viridiplantae > Streptophyta > Magnoliopsida > Ericales > Theaceae > Camellia > Camellia japonica. The sequence goes on along the minus strand of JAPPVO010000029.1, from coordinate 129,083,643 downwards.
ACTTCTAATTGTTTATCTGGGCATTGGCTTAATACTTGAAAACATTGTAAAAATATTTTCACAAGTGTTGTTTTAAACTTGCCACTTCACTCTCACTTATCAAGACTTCTGTCTTCTATATTTCCCAAAGTTTGGCAACCTGGTCATCTCGGCAAGTACGTATGTACTTCTTGCAATATTACTTCGGCTTAATTTCGACTTGTAAATTTTTCTAAAAATTTCAACAAGTGTTAAGCCAACTCTAGCTTGTAGATTTTTCTATAAAATTCTAACTCCCAAGTACTTTAAACTTTTACTTATCATTCTCCAGCTCCTTGCCCCCTAATGTGAACTTAAGTTTCACTTATGTCCACATTAAGTACGTATAGTTTCTGCTGAAGTCAGATTCAAACAAAGAGTAGCCGAGGTTCTCAACCTTGGTTTCTTTGTTAATCTAACTGAAATGCATTTAGTTTCATTCTAAGCTTAATTCTGCCGACATGGTAAGGCTACGCTGAATCAACTTAGTTCGACTCCATTATATGCAAGTCTAATTTTATCTCTGCCATATAATGAATCTAAGTTATTCATCGTGTTTCAATCAGAAATATCGCCAACTTAGTTCAACTCTATTGTATGCAAGTATTAATTCAACTCTGCCATATAATAAGTCTAAGTTATTCGTCATATTTCAATAAAAAATATCGCCAACTTAGTTCAACTCTATTATATGCAAGTATAATTCAACTCTGTCATATAATAAGTCTAAGTTATTCGTCATGTTTCAATCAGAAACATCGCCAACTTAGTTCAACTCTATTATATGCAAGCATAATTCAACTCTGCCATATAATAAGTCTAAGTTATTCGTCATGTTTCAATCAGAAACATCGTCAAAGAGCTGGTCAGTCCAATCACACAAATTTTCAAATTCTTAAAAAAGCAGGCTAAATTTTTTTTTATTACTACCTCGGCTAAGAAAATTATTGTTACCCAAAAGACAACCTAAGAGGGGGGCGGGTGAATTAGGTTTTTACAAATAAAAATAATAATACCCTAATAAAAACTATGACTAGCACAATAGATAAATGTAGTTGATGAAATAAAAATAATTAAAACAAGTGTTCTAACAACTATGTCAATTAATGATTTTAGCACAATAAAAATATGAAATATAGCTATGGCAATTTAAATAAAATAAAGAAATAAGGGAGAGAGAGGCAAACAAATTTATAGTGGTTCGGCTTCAACTCGGCCTACGTCCACTCCTTAAGCTTCACTTGAGATTTTCCACTATTCTCTAGCTTCACAGGGTGCTAGCAACCTTTTCATAGATGGAGCAATCCTCTACGAATTTTACACAGACTTTCTAAGTCAAAAACACTGAGTGTACTACACTATTACAAGGTTGAAAAAAAAGGTGTTTTTGCTTTCATAGAAAGCTACAAGAATTATCTCTCAAAGATAGATATAAAAATGAAGCTCTGGTTTTTCTGTAAACCTCACACAGGAAAGATGGGCTTAAAACTATACGTCTCAGTGTATAATTTCTAAAAGAGGATGTAAACAAAAATTGAAGAACACTTTTCAAAGAATTTTTCAGAGAATAGATGTGGGTGATTATAAATCAAAGAATATTTTTTGATTTTTGTTTTGTAACTTGTTTACATTAGAGACTTTGGTATATATAATGAAACTTATAGCCGTTTATAGCCGTTGTACTCCATCATTACTAATTTGAATATCTCCCACTCAATCATTACTAATTTGAATATCTTCCACTTGAACCTTTTGGCCTGCTGCTGTGCTAGGCTGTTTGAACCTTTGTTTTGGGTTGTTTGAACCTCTGGTTTGGGCATCATTTTTGGGTTGAAATGAACTCCTGATTTAAGAAAATATTAAATACATTCAAACAATATTTAGGATAAAAGTTTGGGTGAGAAATAATGGGATACAATAAATTTGATTCTATTTTTCTCTTTCAAATAAATTAAAACATAATTAAATAAATTATCAAAATAAATTTTGGATTCTATTTTTCTTTTTCAAATAAATTAAAATATAATTAAATAAATCATCAAAATAAAATTTGGATTCTATTTTTCTCTTTCAAATAAATTAAAATATAATTAAATAAATCATAAAAATAAATAAGTCTAACAATCTCTCCCTTTTTGATGATGGCACATAATGATGTTTTGATTTGATTTGGGAGTAAGAAAGGCTCCCCCTCAAGTCATGCTCCATGAATTCATTTCTAAATACATAGGTTAGCATATGTGTAATAAATAAGTTTTAATCAACAACATGATATAAGATTAAGATATCAAACTATAAATACATAACATCAGATTAGTTTGAAAATAATACCGTAATACATAACATTATAATATATAACATCATAATACATAACATCATCATAATATATAACATCACATAATACATAACATCATAAGTTTCTCCCCCTGTGACATTATCAAAAAGGAAATCATGGCTCAGAATCGGGAGGAGGAGGAGGAGGAAAATGATAATGATAAATGGAATCAAAAATAGATAATCAAAACATATATACATATATATACGATTCGCGCACCGCTCTCTTTTCCGTCGAAAATCGCATCGGACACGCAGCCTTGCTTTTGCGTCAGCCGACCGACAAAAGCGAGACAGGTCAATCAACTGCCTCAGCTTTCTCTCCCACTTGTCTTCTTCTTCTTAATCACTCGCTTCGCCTTATTCTTCCTCATTCGCTTGCATCCCTTTCTATGTCGTCCTGAGAGAGATAGAGCAGAGAGACTGAGTAGAGTAGAAAGTCTACCAAAAATGACCCTCCTTGTGATTACATCTCTCTTGTAGACCACATGGCCTCACCCTGTCCCCTCACTCTCTTTTCGGACCTGAATGACCCCTCAAGCGCTGCTGGGCCGAGTGTCCCCAGCGCTTACTCTTCCCAACATTTCTATGATGTTGATTGAGCAAATAATGGCACCACAATCAGATATTGAAGCCAATCATTTCACACTGACGTCCTGTATGGAGACGGTGACTGTAGCCACAAAATTGGCGCATCGACTGCAGACAGAACGAGTGAGCTCCACCAGGTCAACGCCCAACTCTCTCTGCTACAGCGCATATACAAAGATGCGCGAGCAGAGATTTGTGCACTGAAGGCCGAAAATAAAGAGCTTAAACGGAAGACCACCTCCATGTCCCGATTTGGAGCAACGTCGTTCTTGGCTTTTGATAGTCGGTAGGGAGTGCTCGCTCTCGACGAAAGCACGAGGGCAGGGACGTCAAGCGTCGCCCAAGGTGATAAAAAGAGGAAGAGAGTGGTGGAAGAGGCGAGTAAGTGAGGTCAGCCAATGGCTAGAAAAATGAAGGGAATTTTTTGTTTTGTTTTGTTTTGTTTTGTTTTTATTATGTAAATATGTATATTTTGATTTGTGTTTGTTTTTATGTTTAATGTAATCACTTGAAGATAAAAGTAAAGTGCAAAAAAAATAAATCAAAATTAATCCTCATGCAAAAAAAAAAAAAATAATAATAATAATAATAATGAAAAGAAAAGAAGAAAAAAATAATAATAAAGGAAATGAAGCCTATTAGTAAAACAACAAAAAATAAATAAAAAAATAAAAGATATTAAGTCTAATAGCAATAAAAAAATAAATTAAAATAACATAATACCAGCAAAAATTATACTTAATGGGACGTCGGTGTTGCTGGAAGGGTAATGCAAAAAAAAAAATACCATAAGGGTTTTAAAGAAAATCAATGTATGCAAAGTTAATTTTACCTCAAGATGCAGAACCCAAAAAAAATTACACAGTTGGGAATAGCAAACTGTTAAGGGTAATAAATGTATGAAGGATTTGAGAGCATGCAACTGATATAAATGTTTCCATATTAATGTAGCAATACACATATCATTTTAACAAAAATTCAAGTTTCACAGTCATAACAAAACTTTTTAAGTAGAAATCGACATTCCAAGCTCGCCACGAATATAATTGAAGTGATCATCGCTTAGGAATTTTGTGAAAATATCTGCCAATTGCTTGTCGGTGTTTACAAATTCAAGTACAATATCCCCTTTTTGAACATGATCTCTTAAAAAATGATGTCGAATTTCAATATGTTTTGTTCATGAGTGTTGAATCGGATTTTTGCTTAAATTGATAACGCTAGTATTATCACTTTAATAGGGATATGATCATAATGCAAATCAAAGTCCTCCAATTGTTGTTTCATCCAAAGTATTTGGGCACAACACTTCCGGAAGCTATATATTCAGCTTCGACCGTTGATAAAGCAACAGAATTTTGCTTTTTGCTAAACAAGATACTAATGAGTTACCAAGAAAGTGACAAGTGTCACTGGTACCTTTTCTATCAAGTTTGCATTCGGCAAAGTCGGCATCCGAGTAACTAATTAAATCAAATGCAACACCTTTAGGATAAAACAGTTCCAAATTTTGAGTGCCAGAAGATATCTAAAAATTCTTTTAACAGCACTGAGATGTGATTCCTTAGGATTTGATTGATATCTAGCACACATACAAACACTAAACATAATATCGGGTCTACTTGCAGTTAAATAAAGAAGTGAGCCGATCATATCTCGATATTTTGTTTGATCAATGGACTTACCTTTTTCATCCTTGTCTAGCTTAATGGATGTGCTCATAGGTGTTCCAGCTATTTTTGAGTCATACATACCAAACTTTTTGAGTAGTTCTTTTGTGTACTTAGCTTGGTTGATAAAAATTCCTTCCTTACATTGTTTGATTTGAAGCCCAAGGAAATAATTTAGCTCCCCCATCATGCTCATCTCAAACTCACCTTGCATACACTTAGCAAATTCCTTACACAAGTTTCATTAGTAACACCAAATATAATGTCATCCACATATATTTGCACAATAAGTAAATCATCATTTTTAGTTTAACAAAAAGTGTTGTGTCAATCGTTCCTCTAGAAAAATTATTTTCAATCAAAAATTTACTTAATCATTACCATGCACGGGTGCTTGTTTCAAACCATAAAGCTTTTGATAGTTTAAAAACATGATTTGAAAAAGCATGATCTTCAAAACCTGGGGGTTGTTTAACATAAACTTCTTCATTTATAAAACCATTAAGAAAGACACTTTTTACATCCATTTGATAAAGTTTGAAATCTCTAAAAACATGCAAATGCAAGTAACATGCGAATGGCTTCTAATCTAGCAACCGGAGCAAAGGTTTCATCGAAATCAATACCTTCTTCTTGATTGTATCCTTGTGCAACAAGTCTAGCCTTGTTTCTTATAATTGTGCCGGATTCATCAAGCTTGTTTCGAAAGATCCATTTGGTACCGATAATGGTATGATCTTTAGGTTTTGGCACAAGTTCCCACACTTTGTTTCTCTCAAATTGGTTAAGCTCTTCATGCATAGCTATCATCCAATGTTCATTGAATTCGGCTTCTTGAAAGTTTTTAGGCTCAATCTGTGAGAGAAAAGCCAAGTTACTACAAATGTTTCTAAGTGAAGAGCGAGTTTCAATACCTTTTGTAGGGTCACCTAGGATTAAATCCTTAGGGTGATTATGAACAAACTTCCATTCTCTTGGCAAATCATCATTGTTTCCTCCTTTTTCTTGAGGTGGGAGAATAGGTTGTTCAATCTCTTTGTTCAACTTACATGGTTGGTTCTCTTCTTTGTAGATACTTGAATCTTCCACATTTGGTTCCAAATCTATATTATCACTAACAATTTGCTTTTGAGCAGAGATGTTAGTTTCATCAAATGCCACATGTATAGATTCTTCACAATAAGAGTTCTTTTATTAAAAACACGATAAGCTTTGCTAGTTAAGAATAGCCAAGAAAAATTGCTTCATCAGATTTTGAATCAAATTTACCTAAGTTATCCTTACCATTATTATGCACAAAACATTTACAACAAAAACATGCAAGTGACTAATGTTGGGCTTTCTATCATGCCAAAGTTCATAAGGAGTCTTTTTGAGAATAGGTCTAATTAATGCACGATTTTAAAATATAGCATGCGGTGTGAACGGCTTCGCCCAAAAATATTTAGGAAGATTATTTTCGCAAAGCATTGTTCTACTCATCTCTTTTAAAGTTCTATTCTTTCTTTCTACTACACCATTTTGTTGAGGGGTTCTAGGTGCTGAAAAATTATGTCCAATACCATGCTCATCACACAAAACAATTCATTTTTCAAGTTCTCTATACCATGGTGTTCGAATATTAGTAATAAGAAAGCCTTTTTTCATTTTGAATTCTATGACAGAGTTTTGTGAAAGAAGAAAAGGTTCATCTTTGTGTGCTAAAAACATAACCCATGTAAATCTTGAATAATCATCAACAATAACAAGACAATAATGTTTACCACCTAGACTAGATGTTTTTGAGGGACCAAATAAATCCATATGCAGTAGTTGTAAAGGTCTAGTTGTGGAAATGTGAGATTTTGATTTAAATGATGTTTTAGTTTGTTTTTCCTTGTTGACAAGCACTACAAGATGATCTTTTTCAAATTTAATTTTTGGAAGTCCAATGACCAAATCCTTTCTCAAAAGTTTAGCATTAAATCCATATGAGCATGACCAAGTCTTCTATGCCATAACCAACTATTTTCATTATTAACATATAAACATTTAACATCACTAGCATAGAGATCATTGAGATGAAAAACATAAACATTATCGTGACGATTACCAACGAATAAAGCTTTATGATCATTTGTTTTCAATTGTGCAATGTGATTTATCAAAAATAACTCGATTACCTTTATCACATAATTGACTAATACTAAGTAGTTATGCTTAAGTCCATCAACAAGTAAAACATTTTCAATAGAAGGGTTAGGAGAAATACCGATACTACTAATACCGATGATTTTTCCTTTATTGTTGTCTCTAAAAGTAACAAAGCCTCCACCTTTGGATGGCAGTGTAGTAAAGAAGGATTTATCTCCGGTCATGTATCTGGAACATCCACTATCAAGATACCACTTCCCTTCTTTAGTTTTGGACTTAAAGCAAACCTACAAGATGACAATCAAGTGTTGGTTTTTGGTACCCATAGTTTCTTGGGTCCTTCTTGTTAGTTTTGTTAGATTCTTAACAATCCAAATCTTTTTAATTCCCTGTTTATATTATTTTTGAATGGACAATAAGATATATATAATGGCCTTTCTTTCTACATAATAACAAGTAATATGAGGGTGAGTCATGAGAGGTATCTTTTCAAAAAATTGTATTGAGATTCTTTTGTTTTTTAATAAGGTCATATCCAATGCTCGCTTTATCAAAAACACATTTTGATTCTAAGAACATGTTGAGATTATTTCTACCTTTAACAAAATTTTCAAGTGTTTTTTGTTAAATCATCAATATTATTTTTAAAGTAGTTTTCTTATTAGAGATAGTATCAAAATTATTTTTCAAAACATTTTTTTTTTCTTTAATCCTTCTACATTAATAGATAAAGATGCAATAGATTTTCTTCAAACATTATTTTTGGCACAAACTTTTCTAAATTCATCTTGTAGTTCATGGATGCACTTTCAAGTTCTTCATAAGGGTAGTTACCTCATCTTGAGTAGAGTCTCATCTTCAAGAGCCATGAGACATAAGTGGCTACTTCATTTTCAATTTCATCACTTGAGCTTTCATTTTTACTTTCTTCCCAAGCTGCTACCATGGCCTTTTTGTTTTTTTGTAGTCTTTTCATGATTCTTCAATTTTGGACAATCCATCTTCATATGTCTAGGATTTTTGCACTTATAGCAAATAATAGGCTCTTTCTTGTTATCTTTGTTGTACTCTTTCTTAAAGGTTTCTTCCTCCATAATTATTTTTCTTGAAGTGCTTTTTGAGATTTCTACTAAACATGGCATAACTTTCATCCTCACTAGAGTTTTCATGTTCTTCTTCATTTGATGAGGCTTTGAATGCAATTCCACTTTTCTTTTGTTTCAACATCCTCATGTCCTTTCATGAGTGATCTCATGAGTCGTAAGGGAACCCATAAG